>JAGFPH010009349.1:0-47734 GCA_018207615.1 Philaenus spumarius | reverse complement strand
CCACCACAGCCTCAGTGTCCAGACGGATCAAATCAGTTTCCATGTCCACCACCACCTCAATATCCTAGCCCTGCACCTCCACCACCACCTCAATATCCTAGCCCTGCACCTCCACCACCACCTCAATATCCTAGCCCTGCACCCCCACCTCAATATCCTAGCCCTGCACCTCCCCCATCACCTCAATATCCTGGCCCGGCACCTCCATCACCATATCAATATCCAAGTCCTCCATCTCCTGGTCCGCCACCAACATATCCCAGTCCTCCTCCATCACCACCTCCAACATATCCCAGTCCTTCGCCACCTCCACCACCACCAACATACGGCCCTCCTCCATCACCACCTCCAACATATCCCAGTCCTTCGCCACCCCCACCACCAACATACCCCAGTCCTCCACCCTCTCCACCTCCAACTTATCCCAGTCCTTCACCCTCTCCACCACCAACATATGGGCCACCTCCTTCTCCACCCCCAACATATGGCCCTCCTCCTTCACCACCACCAACATATGCTCCTTCTCCATCACCAACATATCCCAGTCCTTCTCCAACATATCCCAGTCCTTCTCCAACATATCCCAGTCCTTCTCCAACATATCCCAGCCCTTCTCCAACATATCCCAGTACTCCACCCTCTCCACCACCAACATATGGTCCACCACCTTCTCCACCACCTCCAACTTACCGACCTTCTCCACCACCTCCAACTTACCGACCTTCTCCAACCACACCATCACCACCTACACGGCCTTCAACAATTGGACCAGAATATTTGCCACCATACCCACCATCACCTCCCCCTTCATATCGACCAAGTCCCTCACCTCAACCCACATATCGTCCAAGTCCTCAACCAACATATCAACCTGGTCCATCACCCCAACCAACATATCGTCCTGGTCCATCACCCCAACCAACATATCGACCTAGTCCATCTCCCCAACCAACATATCAACCTGGTCCATCACCCCAACCAACATACCGACCAAGCCCTTCGCCTTCTACAATACCTTCTACCGCAGCTCCTGGTTATCTCCCTCCTTTCCAAAACTATCGTCGTGAGGCTAACTATGAATCGTCTTCACCGCGAACAGTTACAATAGGTTCACCATCTCCAACTCGTATACCCATTCCAATACCTTCTAGTAGAGGACTGCGAGCACTCGACTCGCCTTCGCCAGGGCTTACACAAGCTTTATTCGCCCAACAACCGGGAGGTAAATTTTTACCGCCTTTCCGAAGAAATGCTCTGAAGTGTTACACACAATATATTTTCGGAGAGAGTTACTGGTTTAAAAAGGTTTACGGATGTTAAACAATAACTGCAAGACTTTAAAAGAGAACTTAAAACTATAGCGCAATTGTACTCAATGTTGTACTTTCTGTATTCTAGTATTTACTTTATCTCCCCTTTAAAGGAGCACAGATATTTGATTTTGTTGTGCTAATTTTGTATTGATATATAAGTGTTGTAAAATGTCGTGAAATTGTACGCAGAAAGTAGTCTATACATATTTATTGTTTTTATTAATTGTTTAATAAATGCTTTTAAAATACCTTCTTGAATGTCCTTTAAGCCCAGTTTACACATAAAAGTTATTAGAAAAGTGTTAACAATGACTTAACAAACGAAAGTATTTGTCTTACAATTTTTACATGAAATGGTTGCAGCAACTGTTTTTGAAAATTGTGATCGATAACATAGAAAACCAATTCAGATGTAAATGACACTGTTATCCAAAATAAAGTGTAACATTGAATTTTGTAGGAATAATAAAAACCATTTTATTATGCTTGTAGCCCAACTGGATTGTTATTAATTAATTGCTAATTAATTTACCTTGTTTGTGAGGTGATACTGCCGAACAATCCTTAATGTTTATGAAAAGTAGTCTATTACTACTTCGTATGACGCGTTTCGACTATCATTCAGTCATTCTCAAATATAAAACACACAATAAAACATTTAAACAACACAAAACGAGTTCACATTTAAAATTAGGCATATACGGGCGACGCGCGTTGCCGGTAACCGTTCATGAAGCACTAGATTAAAGCACTCGATCGTCAATAATTAATAATCACCAGATCAGAGTCTCCGTTATTGAGTGGGGGTATGCACACAATCTATACATCATGAATCACAGGGTACGTTTTTGGGCACTCGTTGCATGTTAATTGATATACCCCACTGCTGTTGAAATGGTCAGGATCTCTTGCTTTTGGTGGTTTTGTGCACAGATTATTACGCATCCCCATGAACTCAGAAGATTTCCAGCAGGAGATCAACACTATAAAATATATTGCCGCTTCCAATGATTACAGCACTTCAATCATTGACAACATAATGAGAAAGCAAATAAAAAAGATAACAGAGCCACTTACCCCAAACCTAAATTCATTGGTGTTGATTTCAATAAAGCCCTAGAACATACTGCGCATAACATCTTCCGCAAACAAGGTTACCACCTGGCTTATAGGACCTATAATAGTTTAGAAAAAGTTTTAAAATTGCAAGAAATATCGTGTATGTATAAAGAAATACGAAGTGGTCCTAGAACTGACCCATGCGGGACTCTACTTTGAACTTCTAGCCAACAACACCGAAATAATAATAATACAAATTGTAATAAACACACTAAAAAGTTCTAGACCGAACATTATTAGAGTAAATTGTAAAAAATAAACAATGTTATGGTGTTCTACTTTGAGCAAGTACTGAACATATTTTTTTAATCTAAACTAGCTAGCGGCTTAACTAGGTTACAAATTCCCTGAAGTAGTTAAGCAATTGCCCTCCTTAACACCAAAACTTTCAAATTCACTCTTATAAAACATACAGTACTAACAAAAGATTTAAAACATTTTATTTTTTTCTCAAAAACATTTATTGTATTTAGCATATGTAACAAAATTATAATGGCACTCGGATTAAATGTTTATTAAAGATAAAGCACAACAGATCCTACAAAGATTTCCTGTTTTGTTCTAAAACAAATTGTGAATTGATATTATCTAAGTTGTTGCGTGCTCAAGTTTTTTTTTTAAATAGAAGTAGTTGCTAATGTGTTTGGATTGATTTCAACCAGTAGGCCTACTTCTGAGGTAGTTTTGAATCATTCTGAAATTGGAGAATGACTTTTATGATGTTACAGTCAGGGACGGCTCTTCTTATAGGAGTCAAAACGCTCTGGATACAATGGTTCTTAAAACTGAATGCTGCTTGATATTTAAATGCGTGCGATGATACGTTGTAGCTGGCTCAGGGACTGCACACAGAATATCCTACTAGTCCCTAATGCACAGTATGGTAAAAATGAATCAAGTCGAACCATTACTACTTAATTAGTTAGTAGTAAGACAATATGCCGTGGAAGGGCTGACTGAAGTTGAGGTTTTGTTGTACAGATAATTCTGTTGATTAGTCTGCATAGCTCACTCATACTTTCGATATTTTAAAATTTCTTATTTTTTCGTAATGTTTTTATTGCTTCATACAATCTGTAGTATTAGTGTTTTGTAGAAAAAGCATGGAGATTAGTATAAATAATATACTTAGTTAATTTCAAAACTCTTTTCTTACAAGACAAAATGCAAATAGACGAACTAAGACGATCTACACCCGAATTAGACCCTATCTAACAAGAAAAGTCACTATGTACATAATTTGATAGGGTATTTTTCTAAAGAAACTTGCACATTTAAATAAATTTCTAATTGTGATAGAGTGTATAATTAATAAATTTTTTTGTGTGATTATTGTAATACATTTTAAAATCACAGTTTGAATCAAAATATCAAACTGAAGTTTTGGATGTCAATTTTGTATGAAATTATGAGCCACCCCAGCTGTAGTTAGCCACAACCGTCATGGATCCTTAATATGACTTGAAAACACCGTTTCAGTATCAGTAGCTGAGAGCCAAGCCATTGGCAAATATCAGAGGAAAGGGAATAGATTATAGATTTTTTAGCCGTTGATTTGTTTAAATTTCTTCACCCCTTGAAGTGACTGTAACCGACACTTCCTTGCCTACAGTGACAAACTATATTGGTAACAATTTGACCACTTCTTATTAAAATACATAACATTTATCTACAAAATTTCTAAAAATAAATATGAAAGCTTACAAGTTTTATTTTGCTATCCGATTCCGAAGCTATGGAGAGCTGAAAAGCATTTTGTCTGCACCCAGTAGAGTTTGTAACAACTCCATTATGACAATTTATTTATTTCTTTAAAATTTATTGATTTTAGGCATAGGCCTAATAAAAAAATAAAAAACTGCAAAAGCTTCAAAAGGTTTGTCTGTATTAAAATAGAAAACACAATTTAATTAGTACAATATAAAAAAATATCAGTCCCAGAGCAATGAAAAATGGCGAGCTCTCCTAAAATTCAAAAACATTACAAACTAATAACAACAAACAAAACACAAAGACCCAGACAACATCTACACATGTACAACAAAACAAACTAAACAATTTTAAAACCTCAGAAGGAAAGGGGAAGACAAATATTATAAAGCAGTTTAAAAAAAAATATTCTTCAACCAAAAGAAATCTCTTACGTTTAATTTTAAATGCCCGTAGGACACAGCTTTAATAAAGTCCTTTGGTAATTCATAAAATATTCTAGGTACAAGAACTCGTGAATTTTTAAATTTTGGTACATTTAAACTACGAACTACGAATGCAGATGGTAAGAGCGTCTATTATTAATTTTGAAATTACTTTAAAATATTGGTAGTGATAAATAATTATTACGTTTTCTTTTTAGGCGTTTCATTTTTTAATCTGTGCAGATGTGTCATACCCCAAAATTACAAGTACGACACGAAAATTCTCTTTGTGTTTCTCAAAGTCTGGACATATTCGGGAACTTTTTCCTCAAAACTGTTTCCTGACAATAATATGTAAGAGTGTCTTTGTAATACATGTGAGTTTCAGGGTTTTTAAACATCAAAATAGTAAAATAACGTAAAAAGGGTCATAAGGTAAATTTTGGACATTAGCCTAATTTAAAGGACTTAGTTATTTCATAATATTAATGAACATAGAAATTCAAAGGGAAATGCAGACATTAATTAGTAATTCAGATTAAATCAAAAATAATATTAACTTCATGTTTAAATTCATTTTGTTTAAATATTTAAATTATGTTTCACGATGTGTCAAACTATGAAAAACAGTTAAAAGGTATTGGAGAGTTTGAAGTTATGGTCCACTAAGTTTTTAGACAGTGATGAATGAATATCGAAAGACGATTTCAGACATTGTAAGAAATAGACTTGATAGATTAAGTTGGAAACCTGTGTAACCCATCTATGATAGAGACAGAAACTTTGTCCTGTAATGTTGGTACCTAGCGTTACTAGTTCTGGGGAGACATATTTGCGGTCCCCTGGAAAACAGCTTCTCATTGGTAGCCTGGAGATAGCTTCTCATTGGTCTTCTGGTTTTGATGACGTCACATGGTGTGATCGAAATGAAAATGAACAAGAAGGACGCTTTCCCACTTGCATCAGTTTTTGAGTACAGTATAGACGTGTTCTGCGGCTAGTCCAACAAAATGTTTTAACAAGTGCTTTTTTGCGGTAGTTAAAGTTGAACTACCGTTTAAAAATGTTTAAGGAGGAGTAAAGACAGTGCTGTGTATTGTTCACTAGCGAGAATGTAAGAATTGCTTGTGAATTGTTATAAAATCATCAACTTCGAAAGTTAGCGTGCACGTGAGGCATGGCTTCCAACTATTTTCATAAAGATTTTACAACAAGTGCAACGAAAGTATAAGTGAATCAGAATCTACGTGGCCAAAGTGCGACGAACTAAAGAATTAATGGGGTTTTTCTATTTTAATTGAATTCATATGTGTTATAAGTTTTTTCTCTTTGTAAATTCATATCTATCTTTTTAAAGTGCACTATAAAACAACACGATCGTAAGTAATAAACTAATTTGGCTAAGTCTGCATTTGAATAATTTATCAATATAAGTTTTTGTATATCTAAGGTAAAATTATTAATAATGAATTTGTGTGTTTGAGTGTGTGATTGAAAAAATTAAAACAATGAGTTGCCAACTACAAATAATAATTGATGTATGTGCTTTTTCAATTTAGAATGTTTCAGTAAAATAATAATGTCAACCACTATGAGTTTTTAATTTGAGTATTATCCTTTCCATAAGTACTTTGTGGTAACGAACCTTGTTTAAATCATAAATTCAGTTTTTTAGTTTTCTTTGTAAGTGTAATTCAAGATGGCTGCAGGTTTTGGTGAACACGAGACAATCTGGAGGGAATGTGCGCATGTGACAAACATGGCGGCTGATCCTTCAGACGAGTCCATTGTAATCAAGGAACTGTAGTCACAGATATAACAAGTTGATGTGTAACAGATATTTAGTGATCGCCTGTTGTAACCACAGATGCGATCAAAACATAACCTAACTTCAATTTTGGGGTTATGTTTGTTTGTTTTTATTGGGATTAAGGTGTTGCAATATTTTAAAATGATAATTTAATTAATTAAATAAGTAAATGGATTGAAGGTAGGAAATAATAAATAATTGTTACACAGTAAAGGTATTTTTTTATTTTAAAAATAACTTAGAAATATTTTTGTCAAAATTAAATTTTTATTTTTCATTTTTTTTTTGTTTTCTATTAATAAATTGTTTGTAAACGGCTTGCACAGCAGAGCACGTTACATCTTTGATAGTTCCCAAAGCTTATCAAAGAAAAGTAATTGGCTTATAAAAGCAGGTGGAATATTCTAGATAGCAAACAGAAAAGTTGCCAACTACAGTACCAATAGTGTTGCAGTGTTTTATGTTTCCACCACCATTTTCTTCTATTTTCCTTTATATTTCTCATTTTTATAGTACCACCGTTCGATTAGAGTAACAAGTAATGAAAATCAACTACAAACTTAATTTCATTTTTTATTAGTCCTGTAGACAGTACAAATATACTACATAAGGCATGTCATATGGAATTGAATTTCTTCTCTTAAATTAACTCCTCAACAAATAGCACAACAATAAATCCCTTAAATATTTTAAGATAGGATTATTATTAAATAATAAAAACCTAATTTACAAATAATTATTTTTTTAAACTTGGAATAGTCATCAATTAAAATAGTTACACATTATTATTTAAAATAACCAAGTTGCCTCCTCATAAGTACATTTCAACAAACAGACAAACACCAATTTTAAAAATTGCAACAATAAACCAACAGCAACCAAACAAACTATTAAAAAAATGCATAACTAAATGGCAAAAACAGACATTAATAAACTTAAACAGAACTAATCAAGTAACAGTTTTAAATAAAAGAAAACTGCTTCACCTGGAGGCAAAAATAGACCCTGCGCCACTGAGATCCCGATTTTCAAGCAAATCTATGGTGCAAAAACTCCTCCACCGAATAAAACGATCCAGTCAACAGAAGCTGTCTAAACCTGCTTTTAAAAATCTTATATTTTTTTTATTTTTTATATTTTCTGGGAGCTTATTAATCAAACGTCCACCAGCTTGGGAAGGGAGTTTGTTGAAAAGGATTACTCTGTGCTTTTTAGCACGGTAGTTACCTGCCTGTCTGGTGCCATAATTGTGTATGTCCTTGTTCTGGACGTGATCACACTTAAATTTGAAATATAGGACTACTTCAAGTATATAAACACTTGGAAATGTAAGAATACCAAGCTCCATGAAGACATTCTTACACGACTGGAATTTCCTTAGTCCTGCTATCAGCCTAATAGCTTTCTTCTGCAGAACAAATATTCTGAACAGAACTTCCCCAGAGAAGGATAATTGCCAACTTTGGCTGGATCTAAGTGAAGCGTATGTTTTAAAGTTATTAGTGCTTTTCCTTACAATATATAGATTGGTCAATGTGTACTTTCTGTAATCTGCATTGATAACATTATTAGTAATATATATGTTGAACAGAAACAAAGACATATGATAAATAGAGCTTTGTTCACACCCTGTATTGAAAACAAACTAATTTGAGCAATTTAGGGTATATTATAAGAGATGTTATTCCCAGGAGGGTATGTTACGTTTCTTGAAGATATTGGTTGGAATATTAATGTACATTTTTCAGTAAAAAAAAGAAAAAATTGTACACAATTATGAACAAGACTTTCCCCCCAAAAGATGCTCTGCCTCTAGAGGCCATAAATCTTTAATAACAACAAATTGGATCACTAAGGCACTAAAAGTGTCTAGTAAGAGGAACAGAGAATTCTATGTTAAAATGTGCAAAAGATCCCAATATTATGAAACTTATATACAATTTGTTTAAAAACTTATCAAAAAGACAAGCTTATTGTGACATAATACAAAACTCAGAAATTAAAACAGTTTGTTCTCTTGTAAAGTCTGAGCTTGGTAAACGGACCAATCGGATATGGAAATTGGCCAAAGTCTTGTTGATAATGGCCAGGTGATTGCTAGTTATTTGAATGTAAGTTTAATAATGTGGTAAACGAAATTAATGTTAAATCTTCTGCTAAAGATGCACATCCAGTGGGGGAGGGGGGATTCTGGGTTACAACCCCCACCTTGAGCCTGTGAAAGAGGCCCCAAAAACGAGTAAAAAGGCGTCAATAAATAAAACGATAACATCGGTTACTCGAGGTAAAAAAAAGTTTTCATACGTGAAGACAAAATAATGTTATTGCTAGAAAAAAAAATAGTTGAATGTTTACTGTAAATCATATTATTTATCCGGTATGACATGAATGATAGAAAAGTACCTTCCGAGCGGGTGCTGTTGAAACGCTAAGTATGTGTGACAAAACTACCCTACCAACAGTTCACACATTACTGAAAATATTAGCCACGCTGCCAGTAACAACTGCTACAAGTGAAAGGTCTTTTTCGACGTTAAGAAGACTAAAATCCTACCCTAGAAACACAACAAATGAGACGCGTTTAAATGGCCTGGCTTTCCTCACTGTCCATCGTGAGATTTTTATCACAACAAACGATGTGCTGGATGAGTTTTCTTTAAAGCCTTATAGAATGGAGTTTGTTTTGTAGCTTTTATAGGACAGGTGGTTGTAACTTGTAAAAATGTTTGTGTTATTATGCAATGAAATAAACATTAATAGTGAAACAGACATTGTAATATTAATTTGAAACCACTATTCCTTGTTAAATTGACACAAAGTAGTATTTTTTTAATGTTATACATTACAATTTATTTACAACTAATTAATATACTAGCAATATACAAAAAGTGGTTCGAAGTTCATAAGCAAAAGATTCGTAAAACCAATGATTTATTAAATTTAAGCTTTTACTTTACCTAATTTATATACTTTATTTTAATAAATACCTGTACAAAATTACTGATTTTGAGCTTCAAATTGATGTTTTTAACATAAAAAATCCCAAAATTCTATACCGCAGACCCCCCAGAAGGGCCCCAAAATCTATGGTAAACTCCCTCCACCCATTTTAAAATCCTGGCTATGCTACTGTGCACATCAATCATCTTTATTTAGATAAAAAAGACAAAATCGCCCATTTTTAAACTTGAATCGGTGGCAATAATGTTAAAAAAATAATACTAAATCTAAAAAATCTGTTGGATGGAATGAAATTCCAGTAGATTTATTAAAGCGATTGGTCGATTATATAAGTTAGCCCTTAAGCTTCATACCAAATCAATCATTAAAATATGGTGTCTTTATCATATCTATATATTAATAGGCAAGCACAAAACTTGTCGTCCTTTTTTCTCAGCTTGTGTGCATCGTAGGAGAAATTCGCGCATACCGTTAGAAAGGTAGTGTCCTGTAGATGAGCAGAATCCCATTATAATTTACATCGGTCCTCAGGGATACGCCCCAGTGGCCCTCAAAGTTTCAATGTTAATCTTATGGAAGGTCAATCTTAAGGAAGAAGAAGAAAGATTTCTTTTGATTTTATCAGGGGCACAAAAAACAGCTGTTCGTATGAAAAGCTTAAAACAGCTGATTTTGATCAAAAACTGAATATAATTTTAGGTTAGGTAAATCAAGCAATAGCGAAGTATTGTCGGGTCCACTAGTCAACTTAAATACGCAGAAGTTAAAAAGTTATTTATTATTAGAAACCTGTGTCATTATTGCTATCTGTTCCAATGATTTTTCTGTTGCAACTTTAAATTGAAAAAATTTAAACTGGAAACTTTTTTTACAATGGCTACGCTTTTAGATATGCAACTGCCTTATGTAGAAACTTAGAACAGTATTGAAAATTTTTTAAGGATAAAGTATGGACATAATATTTTACAGTTTTAAAAAGAAGTAGCAATTAGATTTTCAAAAAGATTTAAGGGAATGGAATAATTATGAGTAGGCCTAAGTACAGGTTAAAGAAATTCAATATAATATACAACAGCATTAATTTAAAATAATGTTTTATTTACACATTTTATTTATTCTTCAACTAATTTTCGGTTGAATTGAATAATTTAGAGCTCTAATCGGCCATCTTGCGATATAAAAATACAAATTAAAACACCATTTTTATATAGGTTCAGATCATCGACAGAAAAATTCACCCCTCGTCTGAACTCGAAGATGAACTACTACACTCAAATACAGGAGGCCGATTGCCAGTAAAAACACCATCGTTCAATATTTCAGTGAAATTTTCCGGCCAACAATTTTGGTTCTTATAAAAACGAATATGGTCTTTCGTCAGAACCAACACAATTTCAGCTTTTACTTTATCACCCTCGGCAATCCTCTCGACCAAAACATAATCACCCCGTTTAATCCAAACGTTTTTTCTAAACTTCGGAGGCATCGAAACTAAAAACGTCTCTGCGCTTGGCGTTTGCACTTCGTGTAAGTTGTTCCCTCGTCCTGCGATCACTTTGACGATCTCTTGACCATGTTGAGGAACTCTGAGTTGCGATTGGAGAAGCTCGTTGCAAACATGTTTTCTTTTAGTCGAGCTAGACATTATCCGGATGATCTAAAATTAAGATAAATATTGAATGATTGTGGCAAAGTGTAGTAGGTTAACAATACATGAAAAACAAAGTGGTTAAATTGATCTAAGGTTTATATTTATTTGTTTGTAGACTAGGTTTTTCTTCTATAATTTTTGTAAAAAAATGAATAAATATTTTTGTTTTATAAAATCAAAAGACAAACAACTAAATAAAATTCATTCATTCACACAGGGAGAGAGAATTTTTTAGATGATTCGTATTTTGGCGCCCAACAGAAGACAATAGATATTTTTATCAAATCATACATTTATTTATGATGTGATTAAGTAAGCCTATCATGTGAAGAAAGCATAGAAACTTGAATAAGTTGTGTTATACATATAATTATTTATTACATACATAGAACATAAAGTAAGTGTTTTTAGAAAAATCTCCCACATGTAAACATGTAAAAAAACCACTTAAAATGTTTAAACTTTTAATTCAGTTAAAAAAGCGAGGGAAATTTGTATTTAACATCTAAAATAATTCGACCACGCAGCTGAACAGCTGACGTGAGTTGAGCGAATTTCCAAAATCCAATTTATATATGTTTTTGGGTTTCAAACAACTGTCTGGGAAATTGATCTACTCACGAAGGTGCTGCCAGCATGTACCAAATATATTGCCATCGGTCACCACGGTAAAATCCGTGGATTTAATTTTGGTACTTTTACGTTTTGATTGTTTTTGGGGGAACCAGGTGGGCTATAATGTCGTGTAAAAAAAAAAAATGTGCATAATTATTTCGTATGTCTATTTTTTTAAAGAAAACTTCAAAAAAATTTAATTCTAGTACAAAAAATCTCAAAAAAGTTTTACTTTTGGTCAAAAATTTGGTCTACTTCCGGTCAATTTTTTTTGGCTAACGAACTCGTCCAAGCGACTTAGAAAACTATCCTGTGTACCAAATCGGACGTTAAATGTGTCCGTTAGTGCGCACACTTATACATAAGGTTACTTCAACAAATTCGTCTTAAGCGTCTTAGAAAACCAACCTGTGTACCAAATCGGACATAAAATGCGTCCGTTAGAGTGCACACACCTACATACATGGTACTACCGGTCAATTTTTTTGGCTAACGAACTCATCCAAGTGACTTAGACAACCAACGTGTGTACCAAATTTGGACCAAATCGGACGTGAAACACGTCCGTTAGAGTGCGCACACATATATACATAAAGTTACTTCCGGTCAAAAATTTGGTCTACTTCCCGTAAATGTTTTTGGCTAACCTAACAGTTCAAGCGACTTAGAAACCCAATGTGTGTACCAAATTTGGTCCAAATCGGAGGTAAAATGCATCCGTTAGAGTGCGAACACATATATACGATTTTTAATGACACCCCAAAACGTGTTCTGGGGACCATGATCGGTGCTCATTTGCTACTCCCGACCTTGGGTCTTACCATAAGGGCCACTGCAATAGCTCATTTTTCCTATGGAAATTCGCTAATAAGGTCCATGGGAAATGGATAATTTTTTTTTGCCAGAATCTTTTTTTTACAAACAAAATTTACAAACCCTGTACAATCTTTTTTTTTTTACAAACAAAATTTACAAACCCTGTATAATCTTCTTTTTTTTTACAAATTAAATTTACAAACCCAATCAATTTCTCAATAGTTGGTTTGTGGAGAGAGGGTCTCCTGTGGTAAAGGTCATTAGCCGCCGCGTGGAGATTGGAGCATTGTTCCCTTACAATAAGTTTGTTAATAAATATAGTTTAAAAAAACTAAAAAACACGCTTTTAGAGCATATCAAACTAAAAAGTTAAAAATAATTTTTCAAATAAGCTTAAAACAATAATAAACGATAAATACTAGCATTATTGTAAAAAAAGCGTTGGGCGCTCGATGTACGAGAAATATGGACAAAGCGCCCCACGCTTTTTTTACAATAATGCTTTGTGAATGCTCAAAAAGTTAATTGAAAAATATAGGCAAATTAAAGCTGTCTATGATGAAGATGCGATGAATGAGTCATCATTAAGAAAGTGGTGTATCATGTTTAACCAAGGAAGAACTAACGTGCATGATGAAGATCGGAGCGGGAGGCCATCATTAGTCACGGATGAACTGAAGCAAAAAGAGAAACAATTTAGGAAAATCGACGTTTCACTTTGACGACTTTACATGACTCTTTTCCACAAATTTCACTATCACTCCTACATGAGATAGTGACAGATCATCTTGGTTACAAGAAAGTGTGTGCTCGGTGGGTGCCTAAGATTTTGACGGACGACCATAAGGCGAAACGCATGGGGGCAGCCCTTGAATTTTTGACTCAATATGACAAAGATGGAGACCAATTTCTTGATCGTATTATTACGGGAGATGAAACATGGGTTTCGTATAAGACTCCAGAAAGCAAGCGTCAGTCAATGGAGCGGCATCACACAAATTCGCCCTCAAAACCCAAAAAGGAAAAACCATTGTTGCAGATTCGCAAAGTCATGGCAACGGTATTTTGGGACCGAAAGGGATTAATCCATGTGGATTTCATGCCACGAGGTGCAACTATAAACTCAGAATCCTACTGTGAGACTCTTCAACGACTTCGTCGCGCCATCCAAAACAAGAGGCGTGGAATGTTGTGGCCTAAAGTTTTTTCATTCACGACAATGCCCGGCCTCATGCCTCAGCACGAACGCGGCAAGAACTCCAAAGTCTGAAATCTTTAGTCATCCTCCCTACAGCCCTGACCTCGCACCTAGTGATTTTCATCTGTTTCCAAAGTTGAAACAATTTTTGGGTGGAAAACAGTTTGGAAATGACGATGAACTTAAAGAAGCAGTGATAATATGGTTCAAATCTTTCGCGGCTGATGAGTATAACATCGGAATAGAGAAACTGGTCCCACGTTACAACAAGTGTCTCGACAACAATGGGGATTACGTAGAAAAGTAGAATAAGGTACTGTGGCTGTGTAAATAAAGTTTGGTGTTGATATCTTTTGTTTTTATTTAACCATGCTAAAACGTTCTTTACTTTCTGGACGACCCTCGTAATATGTTCAAATGTTTCTGCTAATCTATAAAAATAGTTCAACCAAATAAGTACCGGTAATATACAAATGTTTCTCCGTGTATTCATGGTGTTCAAACAAAAATATTAAACTGAAATTATACATAATATGTACAAATGTTCCTGCTACTAATACAAATGTTTCAGAATAATCAAGATGGTTTAGCAGTAAAATTATAAAACACTAATTGAAAATAATGTATACAATTGTTCCCGAGTGACAAAGCAGTATTTAAAAACATTAATAAGGAAAATATCAATTATAAATCGAACGTAATTACAACACAAGTAGTCACGTGGCGTCAAAAACACCGCAGGTTATAAACAAACGACTGCTAGTTCTGAAAGTCTGGCATAGGAACGTGAAGGCTGTGAGGAAGGATATGGTAGGGGGCAGTTCCATAGAGCAAATACTTTAGGCGAAATAACAAAATGTAGAACCACTGCGGTCCTTTCGATGAAGAATAACATACTTGCAACTTTATTTCTGTCGATGAAACCATTTTTATCCAAAAGCGTACTTTCTTTTCAGCTCTTTGGATGAAAAGTTTAGCAACACATGTTTGTTTACATTCATTACCACAGCAACCTATTTATAATCACTTTATTATTGTTCACAACCGACAGCTTCTTTTAGATGAACAAACTAAAAGCAAACACGTACAAAAATCTAAGAAAATTGCTTACTGTATTATAATTCAATTCGAACGTCAGTTGTTACAATTCAAAATAAAACAGCTGATTTGGATCAAAAATTTAACACAATTTTAGCTTAGACCTGCAATGAGCCAAAATATTATTTGCTAACAATTTGGCAAATTTAGAATCAGGTCATTATTCTTCACAGTTTTTTTTACTTTCTCCACCCTATACGTAGTATATGGAGAAAGTATTGTTTTCGTAAAAATGTTCGAATTTGAATTTTCAGTTGAATTATCTGTTTTGGTGCTCCCAGAACCCCAAAAAAATAGTTTAGTGCAATTATCTCTGTTGGTGCTCCCTGAACCTAAAAATATTTTTAGTGGAATGTTTTGTTTTGGTGCTCCCTGAACCCAAAAAAGTGTTTTTAGAGTGGTGTCTGTCTGTCTGTCTGTATGTATACACGACCAGAGAGGACACTAATGGTCCGATTTTCATGAAATTTGGTATGTAGGTACTAAACCCTAATATCTCCAGGCGTTTTTTTCATTTTTTGGAATTTTTAATTTTTAAGGGTAATTTACCCCAAAAAACCAATAAAAAACGACAAAAATGCAAATTTCTCAAAAACGGCTCTAACGATTTTGATCAAATTTTCAGTATTTATAGTGCTTAAGATGCCAAACAAAATGACACCACCCGCTTTTATCAAAACTTCGGCGTTTCATAATTATGGGGAAATGTTAAAAAATAAACAAGTTTATGTTGTCAATCTAGCATCACGGCGACGGCCGCACGGGGTAGCACAACGGTAGCGAGGACGGCCAGTAATTCAAAGGTCGCGCGATCGAATCCCGCCTGGGAGAATAACTTTTTTATACGATTGACGTAGGTAGAATATTATTTTTTTGTTTTGTTCTAAAAAGTAGTAAATAAATTGATTAAAAACAATATTATTTTGACTACAGTAAGTTGGGAGAAAGTTTGTGTCAGTTAACTGATACCGTTTATTTAGGTTAGATGAACAAACTAAAAGCAAACACGTACAAAAATCTAAGAAAAATGCTTACTGTATTATAATTCAATTCAAACATCAGTTGTTACATTTAAAAATAAAACAGCTGATTTATATAAAAAATTTAACATAATTTTAGGTTAGGCCTACAATGAGCTAAAATATTATTTGCTAACAATTTGGCAAATTTAAAATCAGGTCATTATTCTTCACAGTTTCTTTTTAGATTAGGTAAAAGTAAACAAAAGACTTAGGTACTGTATTATAATTCAAATAACTGGTGTTACATATTACATTGATTCCTTTAATAATATGAAAACTTGATTGTTTAAATATGAATGGTGAAATTACAACGAATGCCGTAATTCAAATTATTGGAGATGGTCGTGTCTATTTTGACCTCCGTCTTACATTAGCTATGCAGGCTACAGGTAACTACTCAGACGTCATTTCCATGAAAGAGTGTACAATAATCTGTTTGCATTGGGTTCGCCGACAGGGTTGGTGAGTAAAGCGAGCCCCTGGTTAACAATATTAGGCTAAATATTTGATTTATCTTCTGTGATGTAATTGTCATGCAATTGTACATTTACATTCAAATACATTTTATTTTAATAAGATTTATTGAAAGATTATGTTCATTTTCTTTTTATAAAATTCATTGTAGCCTATCACATTGCTAGCCGTCGGTAAAGTATGTCACTAAATACATGGATTTTAAGATATACAAGGTATTTATAACCATTTAATAATTATTTTTTAGTTTCTTTTCAGTCGTTATCTGGCCTACTTCAGGTAGTACGTTAGCCACCTGAAAGTACATATTTTTTAAATTAACACGAGGATCAGTAAAAACAGTTTCAGAGCTCCATTTAATTTAAGAATTTATTGACGAAGAGTTGAATATCTCACAGAAATCTGGATTTTAACTGTGCCAACTTCCATTTGAACATTTCTAAAATACTCAGGTGAGAAAGGCATTTAACAATTGAAGAGAACTTGTTTTTCTAAAATATTTGTATGCTGCAAATTCAATAGCACAATATGTCAACAAAAAAGAAAAACATTATTTTGAAATAATTGTTTGATGTAGGAGAATTAATTTTAAAATACCAAAACATCAGAAAAGTATTTATTGTTTGTAGAATTAGGGTAACATTTGTCCTTCAAGATGGTAGAAACCTTAACATTTTCAGAGAAAAATAATTTTTTTTTAACAATTACTTAACTGAAAAAGTTACCACCAGGAGAGAAATATAATTAATTTTAATTAAATAATCAAAGCTACAACAGTATTTAATTATATAATACCCTACACAACAGGTAAAAAATTATCCTATTTTTTACATAAGCTAAATACTAAATCATTACTTTTATACACAGACTAGAAAAACTGACTTATTTTAAACTTTTAAATTATTTGTTTTTGTATTTTTTTCTAAACTTTGGAATACCGACGACACCGTTTGCTTTTTCAATGGATTTGAAAATATCCAAACTTTCACCGAGCGGGATGCCATAACCTTTTGTCAAACCGTGAGGATTCGACGGTGTTTTGCAGTCATGATCCGCTTCTTTTCTCAAAACTTTGTCGACTTCAACAGACGCGAAGAACGCAATCGATTGTGGCAAATCTGTCATACCTAATTGTTGGACGCAGAACGCTCTAGTGTACAGGTTGGTTACGTGAAGCGCAAGAGCGGTTTGATATCTGTAATCCTGCGGTACAATGTAACGGACTTCATCGTGAAAACTCAAACAGAACCTAATATCCGGTCCTAGAAGCCATCTCATACTGACTAACATCAAATGCAGAAAGTCCACTGCGCCGCTTTGAACTACCCAGTTGACCCTAGTCGGAATAAAACGATCTTCCGAATCATTTTTCGGTTCCAGAGCACGACTTAAACGCCCTTTCAAGAACGGTGTTTTCGGTTCCGGATTCGAAGCGATCTCTTCGAGACAGTTGAACATCGCCGATTCTGTTCCTCCGATCCATTTCGGTCTGTCAAATAGTTCTTCAACACTTTTACCGTGTAACGAACAAATCTCTTGCGCACTGAATCTCGTATGCAATCTTTGTTTCACTTCGGGTAACGCGTCGGTTTTCAAAGGATAAAACTTTTTACCTTTTGTCATTGTAAACATTTTCGTCGCTTTCTGTTTGGCTTCGGCTGTACTCATATCCGGATTGAACTGTTTTAACAATCTTTCGGCAAACATTTGTCCCGCACCGTATATTCTCGCGTAGTTTATAACTTTTGCATGATTACGGGAAATTCCGACAGCTTTAGCAGTGACACTGTGCATGTCCGTTCCGTTTGATTTCTGTCCGCTGAGTGTCATCCAACCGAATGGCGTGGCTCCGTGTTCTTTGACCGTGTAAGCGTCACCGATAACCGACGCTATCCAAAGTTCTTGGGAATCTACATCAGCACCTACTAAACAATGACCCGGAGGCGCTTGGACCATCGCTCGTAACTCTGAGCCTACTCGTTCGTCCAAAGCATTCGACGCGGTCATCCAGGTCGGTTCGACCGCTCGTCTCGTTAAAGTTCCGCTGACAACAACCAGAGGTAAAATTGCACCGAGCTCATCGAGCTGGAGTGCTTTTGGTATATCTCTCTTACTTAACCAAACAACAACTTGTTTCTCAACTCTTTCTTTGTTATTTCTCCAATAAGATAACATCCTACTTATTTCTATTATTCTTTCAGCTTTTGTATCTGAACTTGCTAATCCATTTTCTGAAAGTTTGTAAATAAAGTCTTTTGCCAACGGATTACCGACGTTTAAATGTGCTCCATCTTTATGCGGCAGTTTAATCAGTCCACAGCTTTCCCCGAAAGAAGCTTTACACAATCCTTCGGTTTCTAATTTATTTTGTTTTTTACGCGTTTGACCATCTTTTACGCAAAGAAATTTGACCAAACTTGTTTGTACTTCTTCGTGAATCGTCAAATGACTTTTCCCCGTCGAATACGTGCATTTACAAAGACTTCCGTTTTCTATGTTTTGGCAGTATTTAACTAACTCTTGCATCGGTACAGAATCAGAGTCTATTGGTATTTCAGTACGATAGGGAACTAATTGTCCCCACCCGTGACCACGCACAAAATGTAACGGTAAACTCTTCCAAGTCAAGGACAACAACTTTGGTGCGATTTGCATACTCGTACTTATCATTTCAGGACCTGGGATCCAATCTGAAGAGCTGACTTTATGACAAAGCTTTCTGTACCATTCAGGATAACCAGGTAGATGTGGGATTTTCACTGGTATTAAATTTTCCATTTCCATTAAATATTTAAATTTATTTTCCAAATCTTTATGACAGCCTTTTTCCCAATCATCCCAAAGTTCATCACTTTGAACACTCACATTATTTTGGCTTTGACAATTTACTTTGTCTTTCAAGGCTTTTTTCACGGAAGGTTTCTTTTTCAGTTTAAATTCTCTTACCGACCAGTCCTGGTCCCATAACCAAAGGTTTTTTTTATACTCTTCGTCATGCAAAAGTTGACAAGCTTCGTCCGCATGTTGAGCCAGTAAAAACTTCGCTTCGTTGTCCAAATCCTCAAAAGTTTGATTGGCATCGGTAATATACTTCTGCCAGTTGGAATTAATCGGAAGATACGCAAGGCCTAACTCGAGCATTCCTGCCAAAGTGACGGGATGCGGGAACCTTTCCAAAAACAAAGGTAGTAATTTACAAATAACATTATGCGTGGCGACCACATCTGAAGCACAATAGGACATTAACTTTTGAAAATCTTGCCTTATATCTAACAGCGTGCCTGTGACAAATATATTCCTTTCTTCTTTAGATAATTCAGTACCGCAATACAAACTGTGAACTTTACTTAAACTATTCAAAGAACTAAGTTTACCCCATTCATCTTCTCCCAGACCGGCTTTGAGCAACGCTTTCTGATAACTAGTTACCCCGCTGACGCACGTATGCATCGACATCGTATCAACGAACCGCAACCCAGTCGTTTCCAACCAATACTGTTCTTTCACTCTTGCTCTATCGTAGGACACGTTATGACCGACTACAACGCGAGGTCTTTTAAACCTTTCTTCCAGTTTGTAACCTCTCTGTTTACTATCACTTTCAAGCGGAATCAAACCAGCGGGCGAATAATGTTTGTTTCCTATATTTTTGCTTCCGTTGATCAAATCCGAGCTCACCCAACTATACCACGCTTTAGAACTCACTGCGGTCGCCATTGTCGGTAAATCACCTTCGGTACAGCAAACTTCTACGTCGAACACTAACGAATCGTCTTCTGGGAAATCTACACTTTCGACAGCGTCGGCAGAATATCTCGTCCATCCTGACTGGAATGACCACTCTTCCGGAACTTTCGGCACAACGCCGATTAATTCTAAGAGGAGTTTTCTATAAGGCGCACTTTGATTTTCACCGATATTATAAAAATGTTCTTCAATATTTTTACCTTCTAGTTTCGGTAAATTTAATTTCACATCGTTAACCTTTTCCCCTTTGGTCATTAAATCGTGTTTTTTTAATTCTAAAACACACTTCTGAATTTCCTCTAAACCTGCTGTTTTGTGGTTTACATTTTGGAATAATTGTTCGTTAATTGATTTAGGCACCATTTGGATATTAAAATGGTTAAACCGCGGACTGTCGTCGGAACTCACTTTAAACGCACTTTTATATAATTTGTTCTCTGTTTTAATTGTCTTCTTATCATTTTCTTTATATACATTTTCATCATCAGTTTCTCTGTAATTTACTGGCCTTTGTAAATAATCTTGATCGACAGCTGGACTGATTGGTTTGGAATCTTTTACAAAAACTCTAGGCCTACATGTCAAGTAGTTTAGATTAGTTACAAGAAGATGTTTTCTTGATCTGCGTACATGATGCATTATTTACAGCTAACTTCCAGTCCTTATATACACCATCCTTCAGCTCAGTTAGTCTGCAATGGAATAAAAAATATTCCATTATTTTTATGTTTGTTCTATACTAATAAAAAAATAAAAGAAAACGAACATAAAATATTTGCTTTATACTGAATTAATATTTTGGTTTTGTTTAACATCCTCAAATTGTGCTTTTACAGCTGAAAAAGATGAGAAGTGAAATAACTCACGGAAAAACCAAAATGCCAATTGCAAAATTCTAACCTAAGACAGCCCAATTATCTCAAAGAAAATTAGTTTAAATATTTTGATATCCCTCAAATGTAAAATCACTCCAACAATAGTTTGATAATACAGACTTAATTTAGTTAGTCCAAAATTTCGGATATCCAAACTGAAACATACTAAGAGAATTAAAATAAAAATAAAAAACCTATACTTAGTGAAAGAAGAAATAAATTATAGTTTTTATTTCTTGAAAGAAAAAGTGCTTGTCCCCGATTCGCTAACTTGGTGACAATCAAAGTTTAATTGAATAGCAATTAACTAGCATAAACTTGTTATTTGGTTATGTACAAGATATATATCAAAATTACTCCAACTTGATGTAATTATACCTCAGATTGTTGTAAGAGGTAACAACTTGAGCAATAGAACCGAAATGAATGACGTCGTTAAATGCTTTGGACAAACTAGTAATGCTCAGAATTAAGAGCGATGGTTGAAGCACCATTGTTTAATATGTGGGATGTTGATTCTAAAGAACTTTGGATACAAATTTGATGATATTGTTATCAATAGATGTTGTTTGCTTAATATATTAACTTGGTATCCATAGGAATAATGAAGGAAAACCAAAGGATTAACATAAAGAAAAATGTTATCAACTATGTTCAAACCTAAGACATGCATATTAATTGTGACCACACTCGGTACTTGATAATATTCTATAATAAGGTTAAGCATTAAAACTTAAACTTATATAACTAATTTAAATGCAATAAAACCGAAAGAGTGTGGTAGGCCTACTAATGCTTCATCTATATAATAAAAATGAATTGCTGTTCCTTTGTAAGCGCATCACTTGAGAACGGCTGGACCAATTTGGCTATTTTTAGTTTTATAATGTTTGTAATAGTCCGAACTAGGTTTTTAGATAAAGACAAACTTGAAAAGTTTCCCGAAAAAGTTTCAAATTTGGAAAAAAATAAACAGCCTATTTTGTATGGACTCAATACCATAGCGCACAAAAACAGCTGTTTGTATACAAAGCTTAGCAACACGTCATGTTTGTTTACATTCATTACCATAGCAACTTTACTTATCATTTATAATCAGTTTATTATTCTTCAAAACCAACAGCTTTTTTAGGTTAGATTGACCAACTTAAAGCAAACAAAAATCAACTAAAATTGCTTACTATATTTTAATTTATTTCAAACATTGGTTGTTACATAATATATATAAAACAGCTGAGTTGGATCAAAAACTGAACATAATTTTAGGTTAGGCCTACAATGAACCCAAACACATTTATTTGCAACCAATTGGGCTAATTTAGAACAGGTTTTTTACAATTTTTCACAACTATCAGTTTTTACTGTATTATCTATAAAGGTTTATAAACTATTAAATATACATTTATGTAGTATATTCTTAAGTGGCATAAAAACCATTTTGCAATTCGATTACTTAAGTCTATGTAATGAAATGGAATAATAACTTTATTACCCTTTAAATTAAATCAAGCAATAGCGAAGTATTGCTGGGTCCACTAGTTTACAATAAAAAAGAACTTATAACATAACATTTTGTTTAATGTCGATAGAGAGAGCTATTTGGGTGCATTGTTGATCTTCTTTCTGTGCTTAAATATTAGTTTATCTACTATTTCAGAGTCGAAACCGTTCATTCATGCTATTGTTTGTATGAAGCACAGTAACTATGTCGTGGCCACGCAAATATTTATTTCATGAAACATTTGACGAGGAGTTATCCGATAAAACTTTGTATTTTTGTGTCGTGTTATCGTGTTTGTTCAGTGTTATTGTGTATTGTTTTATTTAAGTGTTGAGTCCTACACCTGACGAAGCCGGCTGTGAACGGCGAAACAGCGCTGTAGTGTAACTACAAAAATATCAAGAATTGCTCCGACTACTGTATAAGGTAAACTATATATTGTATGTTTTTTCACTTGTAATTTACTGTTTTTATGTTTAAAACAACATTTCGGATACTTTTTTACTATTGAAGAAAAGAAATCTAAGTTAAGAAATCTAAGAATTACTACGTTAATAGGCGGTATTGGTTCTTTATCGAGATGCAAATATGCGGTATTACCATGTAAATAAATGTATTTAGGCGGTATTGCCTTTATAGAACCTTACTAGTTTGACGGTTTTTTTTATAAAAGCTCTGTAGATAGGCGGTATTGTTTTTGTGAAATGGTGCTGCTATCTCTTAGAGTTTTGCCGTAAACATTGTATTATTAGTAATACGAAACGTCCGCCAGAATGCACTGCAAACAAAAAGTAAATTTTGTTAAAAATGTCAGTTAGGCTGAATTGTTTACTAAGCAACGATATTCTGAAACTACACATTTCACTGACTCTAAACAGTCCAAATTGAAATTAAAAAACGGTAATTTTATTGTTTACTATTACTTTGTCAGCACCAAATCTTTCCGTATTGAGATATGTTTCGTATTTATGTATTCTAATGATGAATTAACATGAATAGAGGACCAAACAAATAAATTCACCCTAAAAAAGTAAAAAAAGCATGAAGTTCTAATTTACAGTGTGTAGTCCCAGAAGCTGTGTTAAAGCAAAGGAAATTAGGCCTAATAGTAAACAATAACTCTTCGCTAATGGACTTAAATTAACAAATAAACTTGTTTAAAGAACTGGAACAGTACACAAGATAAGGTAGGTTTGTTAAAAGTAGAGGTCAGATTCGGGCGGTTATAATCAGTTGCCATGGCGTCTTTCAGTAGTAAACCCAATCCTTTTTGTGTGATAACTGTAGTCTAACGTTGACACAGTTTATTATCCTCACCGAAAATTAATTTGCATTGTAAAATTTCTTGTAAAAACACAGCGTTTTGCGACAGTCGAAAAAGTGTCCGGAGTGCGGGAATGATTTGGTTTTCAGTGAGAAAATCGGACTGTTCCGTTGTAACAAACGTGTTACTATAATCAATAGTAGCTGTAAGAAAGTTTTGAAACAGTGTAACAAAACCGTTTCTCAAAATAAAAACAGTTTTTTTGACAATCATAATCTAAAAAAAAAAATTAAATAGTGTGCTTAAGACCACACGTTGGAAGTGATAACTTCTATGACCAATTTATATTTTTTTGTCCGTACTAATATTAGAGGAGGAGGAATAAGGATAAAATAATTTAAAACATTAATGACTTTGCTGACTTTGGTATTTAATATACATATAACACAAATATCATATATATATATACATACATACTATATCTCGAGCGGTGACGGTCGCGAGTTTGATGCTTTTTCCTCTCCCAATAAGAAGTGCTATGTAGTATATTCGCGTTGCGTACATACATACATATATATATATATATATATATATAATACATACTATATCTCGAGTGGTAACGGTCGCGAATTCAATGCATTTTCCCCAAGCAAAAAGTGCCCAACGCCGCTAAAGAAGTTTTCACTTCAAAAACAAATTTGTATGAAGCCACCTAGACAACAACTACTTTAACACGAAATTGGTATTTCTTCACGAACCTGTGTAGACCAGTGTTCCTATTTAAATGAGATTTATGTTTTTGAAGTTACACAGTTATCAGGTGTCATAGGCGGAGATGGTGTGATAGTTGAAATCGACGAGGCAAAAATAGGCCGTAGGAAATATAATCGTGGACGATTAGTGGAAGGAAACTGGATTTTTGGTGGAATTGAACGTGGTAGTTCCATATGTTTTTTTGTTCCTGTACCTACACGGGGGTCTGAAACTCTCTTCTTAGCAATTATAAAGAAATACATTAAACTGGGCACTACAATCGTCAGTGATTGTTGAAAATCTTATAATTGTTTAAAATATGAAGCGTACCAGCACTTAACTGTAAACTATTCTGTTAATTATGTCCACCCCGACTGGTGCTCACACACAGAACGTGACGTGAAATGCATGGTAAGGTGCCTAGATACGGGCACAGGAGTAGTGAAACCTCATCTTTCCAAATACACGCTTAGAAGAATTTATTCTGACTATAACTAACTTATTTATTTAAAGCAATTGGCTGTTATACAACAGCGGGACATTTCCAGTAGTGTGTAATGAACCCAACAAGCATCACTAGTTCTTCATCAGGTGACAACTATTAAAGTTATTCATTCGTATTTCTTTTTCCGTGCCTTTAATTATGTCAATTAATTCTTAGAATATATAAAAAATCTCAAAATGGGAACATTTACTTGAAACATATTAGAACTAGAGACTATAAGTTAGAGCTTCAGGCTATATATTTTTTTCATGGCCAATTTATTTTTCTGAGTCTTAAATCATGTTAATTCATTGTTAGAATAGATAAAATACGAAACATATCTCAATATGGGAAGATTTGGTGCTGACAAAGTAATAGTAAACAATCACCTAAAAAAACAGACGAATGTTAACTATCATTGAGTTGTATTTTCACTAATTATTTCCATTTCTTCGAAATTTATGAACGACCGGTTTCATTTATGTCTTTAGAGTCACTGAAGTGAGTAAAACGTTGGCGTTTCAATCATGAAGCTTAAATTAACTAATACCATTAGTTTACATAGAAAATTATCTCACCTGTTTAAAATCATTAATCACATAAGTTCTTCCACAGATGTTCAGATTATCAGGTAAAATCTGATTTCTAAAATGAAGTATTCCTTTCACTTGTTTTGTTGGATAAGTATCACAGTTTAGATAATCCTGAATCTTTGTTGAAATACAAGTCCTTCCTAGAAAAAGAGATATAGGGCTACATTAATTATAAAATTACTCACTTTATATACTAAACATTAATCTATTTGTGTGAATTTAAATGATTACAAACAACTCATTAACATCAGATCATATCCTCAGTCAGAAATAAATAAAGAAACCAATCATGTAATAGGCCTAACTGTTTCTTTGAGTATTTTCTCATCCAGGCTGATTAATGTTAACAAGCTATTTTGATACATACAAATCTAGACAGCTTCATCGGAAGATTTTACGTAGCTTTAAGATGATGAAAACAATATTTTAAAATGTTAGTAAATATATAAAAACAATTTTATTTAAGTGCTGAAAACGGAACTGTTCCCGCTATATAAATGATACTGTTGGCTCTCTATAAATATAAACATTGTTGGTTGATTTGTGAGAAATTGCTTACCAGCTTTTACGCTTTTTATACACAATTGAGCATACATATCATAGGCCTATATTTGTTATCAAAATAATGATTTTGGTGTAGCCTAAATTTACCCTCAGCTGATATGTTTGAAGACAATGACTTTAGGAAATAGAGTAGTAGTGTTGCCAACCTAAGCAAATTCTACTATTGAATGCAGGCAAACTTACTGTCACTAAACACTATAGCCTAAGTTAGATGTCAGGCTAAGCCTTTGCTATAGCTACATATAGGATTGATTCAATATATCGAATCATGAACATCGATGTATTTCGAATATCATAAGTTTGATCTAAAGTAGGCCTTCGGTGAACACTGTATTTCTGTAGACCTATTACATAATTTTATAATGTGAAAATTGTTTGGTACTGTTTTGTTATATAGGCATATGTACTTTATTAAATGATTTTAAGTTTTAGGAATAGCGGTTTCTGGCAATCGTGTTTATTTACGTCTGTAGGCTATGTGCAGTCCAATGTCATTGAAAAGCTAAAGAGTCTAATATTTCCTGAGTATAATAAGTTGTGAATAGTGTTTTATTTTATGTTTTCATTTATTTAATACGTTGAGAACCAAATAAAATTAAACATTTTAACTACGTATTAGAGCATTTTCTTACGTATTCGTTGGCACCTCACCCCGCAAAAAGCGTAGGGTCGTAATGTAAACTTTTGACAGTGTATTTTATGTTTTCGGTAGAATTTATTTTGTAGAATGCAATATTATTGTATACATGACATATATTACAGGATATGCAGAAAACGTATTTAGTACTTATACTGCTAACAATTACAATACATGTGTGTTGATAAAAGTTCGGCGTAAATTTACTATACGACCCTCGGCTGATATTTTTGCAGATGACTTTTTCAACATTCTACTGTTAAATGTTGAATATAGGTAAACATAGGCCTACTGTGACTAAAGACTACAAATTAGAACTTCGGGCTATTTTTTTTTATTCTAGCATTTATGTTAGCGTAGGGTCATAGATAGGGTATAGTAAATGTGAGCCAAAAGTTCCTATGGATGTAGGAGCCTACAACACACAATATCATTATTTACAATGGATTTTCTAACATGTTTAATTAGGCATAGTATTTAGGGTCAGGCTAAAAGCATGGATGTATAACTGGGTTAGAATGTACTAGGCCTAAGACAGGTTATATATTTAGATGGCGTAAGTTTACTATTCGACCTTAGCCTAATATTTTTGCAGACGATGTTTTACATTCTACTGTTAAATGTTGAATACAGGTAAACATAAGGTGACTAAATACTATAGGCCTAGGTTAGAACATTTTAGGTTTTTTAAAAAAATATTCTTGCATTTCTATTGCCATAGGTTAGCCTAGGGTCTAGATATATCAATATTCATATTATTATTACCGATATTGTTAAAAATGTAAATTCTGATGTTAGGCTATTATGTGTTACCTTTTAGTTGATTTCTTCCAACCCATTAACATGTTGTAGCAAGTAGAGAAATCAAATTTAAATTCCTAATTTAAAGAAAAAAATACACTAACTTAGACTAGGCCTACCTATACAAAAGAAAGAAACCCTAAACTAATTTAATTAGGCCTATACAAAATATCGTTTTATGGGTCTTACCTTACCAAGATATTTACGTTGATCAATGACAATTATGTTTTATTTTACAAGTAACAGTGACAAAAAGTACTAACAGGCGTTCACTTTCTTAGGTTATGTTACAACAACTTTACCATGCTTTTTAATTTCTGATTCTACCCTACTACCAATACCATAGATAATAATACAGGCACTATAGCAGAACAATACAGCTGTTATTTTTATTTTTGCTCATCATATGTTTCAAGACAAGATCCTCTGAATGTTAGGGTTATTCATTGGTTTTTATAAAGAGGATCGATTTTTATAAGTTCACTGAATTAGTTTAATTAGTGACTTTGTTATTTTAAAAACAATACATGAAAATTTCAACAAATTTTTCATTTTAATGTAGTTGTTAACTCCATAGCGCAATTAAAAAAATAAAATTATTAGTACTTTTTGTATTTATATGTTCCTGATCCAAGCTTTATGATAGCCATTAGCCAGTCAAGAACTCAAGGAGGCAAGTGAAGGTCAATTGATAGTCAGTTTGCTCGGCAGTTCTACTTCTTGTAACGCCTAATTTTGCTTTAAACGTTAAAATGTGTAAAGTTCCATTATAATTTAAGGGATTATAATATTATTGTACGTCATTTTTCTTCGAGGTATTCATTATTCACAACACTACTACAATAGGACTTTTTTGTATTGAAGTTATATACACATTTCAACATTATAATGTGAGGCTGTATACTAAGTATTAAACAAATGAGTCTTATTATGGAAACATCAGACACAAATATTCTTCTTATCTTGTACAAGTATATTTCTTTAAATAATCTACCATGAAAATAAAATGATGTGCAAACTAATTATTATATCTGTATTTTGTATTTAAATAAACGGTAAGAACATTAAAAAAATAAAATAAGTATGCAACAATGATTAAGTTTTTATAGTAGTAGTATTTAGGGATAAACAAAATTGCATTTTTTGTTATTTTTTATTAGCATAATATATACACAATATTTAATTTAGGATTATATTTTATTTTTACATGGTGGCTGCATTGTATCTTCTGTCAGTTTGTCAGTTTACAGTTTCCAACATGGTAGATTACGTGCTCGGTTATTTTACGCTAAGTTAAAAATTCAGTGTTATGTGAGTATTTTAAGTGTCATACGTAAAATTAGTGTTTTGTGTTTAAACTTAAAAGGATTTTGAACAATGGGGGATTTAAAAGCCCCACCTTTTAGTGACATTAAGCGTCCCGAAGAGGTTGTGAGAATGGCGATGAACGACAGTTTGAAGTTTGCTGTGCTGATAGGTTTGATAGAAGTGGGACAGGTGACAAACCGGGAAGTTGTAAACACCGTACTTCATTTGGTAAGATAAATTTAGTAAATATTTATATTTAATTCGGTTACAAATATTGACAATAATGCTGCATCTAGCATCATTGTCATAGATGTTATGGATGCATGGGTCTTGGAGAATTAGGTTGCTGTTATCACTAGATAACCTCACCTTTGATTTTTTATTTATATTAATATGCCTACTATATAGACACCTCCATCATAGTTTACATAAAAATAGTTTTAAAAGGGAGAAGGTGTGCCTAGCTTAGATCAGCCAAGTTTTACACATTTTAATCAATTCAAATTCATAATTTTAACATACAATTACTATTTCATTAAATTACTGGCGCAAATTTACCATTCGACCCTAGGCTAACCTATGACAACAGAAATGTTGGAGTAAAAAAAAAAATAGCCTAAAGGTTCTAACCTACAGTATTTAGTCACAGAATGTTTACCTGTATTCAACATTTAACAGGAGAATGTAAAACAAGGTCTTGACTGCAAAAATATCAGCCTAGGATCGAATAGTAAATTTACGCCAAATTAATGTCCAAACTTATTGTTACAATGAATTATTTTTCCTGTTAGGCAGTCTGCTGGGTATCATGTGTTTTATTTCATACATTACCCTATGTACGGTATTTTAAAACAGAATTCGGTTTTGTAATACATAACCAAATAGAATGTACTGTGGTAAGAGATAACTGCAATTAACTTAAATAGCAAAATTATTCTAACCTACATTGCAAACTTTTAGGACTTTTTTTAAGTAAAGTTAAATAGTTCAAACTTATATTAGACCTTATGCGACTGACAACTGCAAGAGTAAGTTAAGGTTCAGGTTTTATTATGTAAGTTTAGATTGGCATTGTAGGTTAGAGAGCATTGCCTATACTGTAATTTAACTATAATCAAACTGCCATGCTGAACACTTGTTAAACACACATAAGACAATAGAAAAATTATAAAAATTTATTAAACATGATAATATAAATAGGTAGACTAGTTATAGGGATCGTCAGTTAGGTGTATTAGAATGGATAAATCGAATGTAGGCCTGTGGTTCTAATCGGAGTTTTACTCTAACACAAAATATCTGTGATCACTATCTTTTCAAAACAATGTACGGTGTCAACTTTTGCATACTGATAGGTCTATAAAATAGGCCTATATGTTTGATTGATTGGAAATAAGGTGTAGGGTAGGCCTATATATTTTTAGAAAATTTTCCTTTCTAGTTTATCTGCAAGATAAATTATAGAATAGTTTAGAACTGTATACAATGATTTAAACTATGCTTATATTTATGAATATTTTATTTACATTTGTGGTGAAGATGATGATGGAAAATAGTTTGATTGCCTAGTCCAGAAATAATAAAGTAAAGAGAGACAGGGATTAAAATTTTAATTTTTGGAACGATAAAGTATTTTTCTTTTTGATCGTTTTAGTTTAACAAAGGGAACAGTTAGATTCCTTATAGAAATTATTGGAGAAAAATAACCTACAAATAGAATAAATAGGTAGGCTAACAATAATAAATAGGCCTAATAAAGTGCGCAACGTAAGTTAGTAAATTTAATGTTATAAGGTTTAATTTAAACTGCATCTATCTAGTCACTTATTTTTTTCCACCTTGATAAATAAACTCAACACCTTCAGTTATTATAGTTAATTTTGGTTTCGTACTTGTTTTAGAAATCTTAACCCTCATTGGGTTAAGTTTTTTGGCATTGGAATTGTATGCTTCTGGTTGTTTCGTTGCAAATGCTGCAAAATTTTTATCTCAAAAATTAAATTACCCGGTAAAGGTCCGGGTAACTATTGGGACCTTTATTGGGATATTTTAGAACCAGCACTTATAGAACTTATGAGTGAAATATTATTTTGTTGATATTAGTTACCGGTATCTGTTTTGTAACTTCTAACTAGCCTATATAAGCCTAAATTTAGTAGCCTAATGACCTACTTTGTGATTTCTTACATTTAATATTGTTTAGCCCTGTATAAAATAAAATAGGCCTAATTAATATTTTTTGAAACTTTGTTTTAAGTTAACTTAATATAGGCCCATAGGCTATTACAGTTAGAATCAGAACCAGTCATAGACGAGAAAACCTTTGTGACAAGAGAAAAATTATGGAGAAATTTGTTTGGAAACTTTCAATACTGTAACAATTAATTGTATTTCCGATTGAATACATTATTAAACACAGAGAATTTTTGCAAATAAATTACAATCGTTATTTACCTGCAAAATACCAGGTGCTTTGCAGAATAGTGGAAGCGCTGAGACAAAGAGTAAACGATTTGGCACCTCCTAATCAGTTGGTGGAGTCTCTTCCCCAAGTATCTGTAGCTAGTAGTGAAAGAAGTTTTTCAGTAGGCCTACTTAAATTAATAAAGGTATAAGCCTATCTTAAGTTTGTAGCCTAAACAATTTCTCGTGAACAATAATTGTGAGAACTGACAGTATTAACAATTGGAACGTCGATAGATACAGATCATATTTTGAAAGATTTTGTTTAAATTTTTAAATAAAAATAAAACTTTTTATCTAAGAGACCAATGTTTAGTATATTATAATAGGCTAGGCCTATTGAACAACAGTAGCTTTGTAAATAGTTGTATCATTTTCCGTAGCTACACACAAGATTAAATGTTCAAATTCACATTTAATTTTGAAATAAATCTCTATTCAAACTGGAAGAGGTTTTGCCTCGATCATCTACTTTCATATAATTACGCTACATTTTCTAAGCTTTATTTGTAAATCAAATAAATCTCTGTATAGCCTAGGCCCCAGTGTAAGACTTGGTCCGTCTGGCTGTTTGTTTGTAACTCAAGATCGCTGATCCAAATTTCATGCAGTTTTTTCTAAAAGCAAGTAAGGGCCTACGTTTTAGGCTAGGTTTGATAGATATCGGTTCAGTATCGGTACCGGTACTTCAAAAGTTTTATAAAAATCCTGAATTACTTAAACATAAAGATTTTAATTACAAATTCATTGACAACCTATTTTTCATCAGTGTCACTGTTGTTGGACGACTTAAATGCTAATTAATCAATGCAGCTGTTCTCGAGTTATAGCCTAACTATTTTTGTGTTGCGAAAAGAAAGATAGTAGGCCCTAGTATTCAGATTTGTTGACACAAGTTATTTGGTGAATCCACAGTAATAAAATTTTCAGCGGTAACATCTATTTTGTTTGGTAATGTTGGTACTTGTAGATTCTGTAGGATACATTTTTAAAATATAAGATCTTTTTTAAATTTAACTGTTTACTATCTATTTAAAAATAGCATATCAAATTTTTGATTGCTTTCATTTCCTAAACAGGTTTTTTTGATAGCAAAATATAAAAGAGTTTTAAATACACTCTTAAAATGACTTATTCTATTTGAAAATAACATACGCCTAGCTCCGACAGAAAGCTGTTGCTGTACAGTAACTGCCATTTTAGTAAAACTAAAGTACTGTAGGTTTATAAAATAATGGGCTTAACTTTAATTTCTTGAAATATTCCCATAGTAGGCCTACAGTAGACCTATATTTGAAACCTATAAAATTCCATATTCCTGGTTTATCTTCTAAGAAATATATTTTCCCCTTGCTATTGAATGAGAAAGTATATTGGGAAACGAAAGCTGGCAACTTGGCATTGATTGAATATATTTCAAGACCCGTACATTGTTCTCTTAACAATAGTAAGTTATCGATACTTTAGTGGGGAGGGCATACAATCAACTCTGAAATTTGCAGTTTAAATTTATAAGTACAAAAATGAAACATTATAATTTCAATTCACTGGGGATGAACGAAAGGAAATTTCGACATTGTTTATAAATTATATAACATTGTAAGCCTACAGTGTTTTAAGTATATTTTCAATACCGTAACATAATAATAATAATAATACACTACTGTATTGTGTTAAACCTATTAGCTGTGCTGTAAAACTTATCAGACCTTATTGATCTTGACTTGTGAGAAAATATACTTTATAATAAGATTAAAACTTGAACACAAAATCACACAACTACTGTGCACGTTTATTAATGAAATGCATTTCAACGATAGGCCTAATGTCATCATATTCAGTGATGCTGGTACTTTGTTATATTTTAATTATTGTAGCTACTGCATCATTGAAGACATAGATGTTGAAATAAATGTGTTTGAGTAAGTGAACATATTAGGTAGTTGTGAGATTCTGTGTTCAAGTTTTATTCTATCTTCTTACATGTCAAGTATTTAATATAGCCTACTGCCTGTTCTAGTTATGTAAAGTTTGATTCAGTTGTAGGTCTTCCTAGTATTTGTGTTTTGTCTTCTAAAGAAGTAGGCTAGTTTTTAAATTAACTTTAGGAATATTGTGTAAGGCACACTAAACCTTAATATTAGGCCTACTGATTAGGCTAGGCTTTATATAGATATAAAAACAACACAAATACGAAGAAATTTCAAAATACCTATTATAGGCTAGTAAAAGTGAAACGGTGTGACTAGTCAATTAACAAAACGTCAAAGGCTCAATTTCCACTGTATTTGGCAATGAACTAGGCCTAAAATAGTTTGCCAAAAAGTTTGTATGATCCAAGACATATAGATTTATGTATTAAATATTAACTAGGCCTAAAGGTAGGGTAAGTTAATCATAATTGGTTCTTATTTTAAACAGTTATTTAACTGAGGCTATGTTTTGATGTTAGAAATCCTTGACAATTTGCCATATTTTTTTATTATTGTTTTGTTTGCTGTGTTCTTGGGAAAATCCTTAAATTTTAATAGTTTTTACCATATAACTTGAAAAAAAATACCAACAAACTAGGCTATAGGCCTATTAAAAAGTAAAATGTATTAGGCCTAAACATAACTGTTACAAATTTTGCAAGTGTAGGCCTAACTTATTAAATATCAACTAAATAAACATAATTGTTATTTAAAAAAAAGTAAATTAATATAGTATCTAGATTTCAGTTTTTTAAAAAATATTTTGGCTTATTAAAGCAGTTTTAGCTTAGCCTACAATTTAGGACTGAATACTGTCTTACATAACAAATTAGGCCTAGGCCTACTGTTCCTATTAAATCATGTAGGGGCGTAAGTTTACTATTGGACCCTAGCCTAATATTTTTGCAGACAACGACGTTGTTTTACATTCTACTGTTAAATGTTGAATAGGCCTACAGGTAAACATACTGCACGTGACTAAATACTATAGGTTAGAACCTTTAAGGTTTTTTAAAATTATTATTCTTGCATTTCTGTTGCCATAGGTTAGCCTAGGGCCGAATAGTAAACTTGCGCCCATGTAGGTAATAAAAGTGAACATTTTCAGTTCATAGAAAGAGGAATTTGAAACTTTAAATTCAATAACTAACTTAATAGGTTACTACTTGTAAACGTGTTTGTGTAATGTGCAGCACGATGCTCATTATTTCATTTTTTAACATTGGGGTATTCCTAAATATAACTCAAAGCGTAAGCTGAGATCATATACTAATATGATGATAAATTGTTAAGGTTAAAATAAATTTAACGTTCAACACGAATGAAATTTAAAAAACTAACCTAAAAATCGAAGATAATACTTTTAGGTACTTATGTATTATACGGAGGCCACTATTTTTAGACTATTTTTATTACATAGGCTACTATTTTTAGTAGTAACCTAGCAACTGAACATACTGCGACTAAATACTATAGGCTATAACTTTAGGCTATCTTTTTACTTTCTCACTATACTATACAGTAGTAGGCTATTGAATAGCGATAGAGAACAGAAAGTATAGTGATTGCAAAAAAATTCGATGTTGAGATTTTTGTGGAAATATCCGTTTTGGGACCCCCTGACTCCAAAAAAGTGGGTTTACAAAATGTCTGTCTGTATGTATGTCTGTATGTAGCCTATAGGCCTACAAAGCTAGAGAGAAAACTATTCGATTTATTTATTTTTGCATTTCTGCTGTTTACTAAAACAATACCTAATCTAGCAACGTTTAAAATGACAAAATGACTGGCCTCCGTATAATACGCAAGTACCTACTTTTATTATTCCATGTATGAAATCAGCTGTTACTCTAATATACTACATCAGTTTCGATTCTTTCGAATAATAGGCCTATTATTATAAAAAAAAAGAAATAGATCGAAAGGAAGAGAACCAACGAAAATGTATAGCGATGCCAAGGTCTCTAGAAAGGACCTTGTAGCGATGCCACCTCGATATACTGTACTATAATTCCAAGCCAATACAAGTGGTGTTTTGGAACGCGCCCTATAAGTTTAGTTTCCTGTCTGAACATGTCGCTTGCAACAATTAAATACTTTGTTTGCCATTTATCTTTCTGTATCGCTAAGAACTTCAAAGTTTTGAAAAAAATATTTTGTGTTCGCTTTTTTAGTGCTTTGTACATTTATTTACTGTTTCTAAACTGTGTAAGTGATTATGAACGGTTACGTGTACATTTGTGAGGCTGCAGAAGTCTTAAGGCGGATGTTATAAGAATACCTACAAAATAAGGTAGGATTCAATGATTGTATTGAACTTAAGAGATCCAATAATTTATTAAATTTTTAGGCTATTTCTATTTTCTAGAATTATAATAAAAAAACGCTTGCATACTTTTTGACACGGTAATAAAAGAATAGCTGTTGTAACCGGTTTCGCTCGTGTTAAAGATCTGCTGTACAGTAAGGAAAAGATTTACAAATCGACCTTGTAGGCCTACATTTGTGAATTTTTATATGAACATCATTATTTGTGACTCATTTTAAAGATCGGACGAATTTCATGTTTACCTCTTAGGTTATTTTTAAATTTAAATTAGGCCTAGATTATGTTAGTCATCCTTAAAACTTAGTTAAAACTTTTGTCCCAAAACAACTTTTAATACATGGTGTAAATCAAACCGGAAGAATATTAGTTAAAAAAAAGAACTTTAAAATCGAATAAAATACAATTATACTATACATTACCAATGTGTTAGGCTTATAAATAAAATATTGGTATTCTCCTTTAGGAATTATTTTCGGGTAAATTTACTAGGCTATACTTCTTCACGCTATATTGCGGCTAAGATGACAAACTATGAAAAAAGAACTGGAATTTAACACGGAATTTATTTCGAATAGGCCTAAATTGTTTGCTTCAATTTTTCAATGTACAGTCATCCTGCATTCAATTTAAACACTAGCTACTTTTAAAAACTGAAACCTTAGTCAAAATATATCGGTTAACGCCAACAATCCTTGTTTGTCCCGGTGGACTACCGGTTTCAACGGTATTTCGTCATCATCAGGTACGAGACATCTTTTTTCTTATATCGTTCCGGTGTAATATCAAAGAATTGCATATTATATTATTTATATTAGATAATTTATAAAGTGTTTAAAACTTAATCAGAGTTGAATACAATTACGCGACGCCATAAACTCAAATGTAAAGAAATTTGCAATGGTTAAAAATTATTTTTATTAAACAAATTAATGTGCGTGCCTTTAACATTTTAATTTGCATTTTGTGAGATTTTTTAAAGATTTTTGTACATTTTTACACTTTTGTTTATTGTAGTGTCGTGTAATTGTGTTTAAGTTTTAAACTTTGCCTAAATTGACTGAAATAAATAAATAAAACGCAATTCTTTGACGACGACCGCAACGTAACAAAATAAGAATAATAATGTCCCGTTCCTGAAGATGACGGTATACAGTTGAAACAGTTAGTTCCTTCATTTTGGAACAAACAAGAATTGGCGTTGTTGTTAAGGTAATATTAACACGAACTAACTGATTATATTCGTAATCCTGGAAGCTAACACCACTATGTTAATAAAAAGTTAGGGCCTCTGCAAAATATCCTTGTAAATTACTGCTGTGCTCGGGAGCCGTGGCGTCCAGCATGGTTATTGTGATTGGTTAGTTTATGTATATTGAGTTTATGTGACGTGTATGAATACATAATTTTGGTTCCGGATAGTTGACGTTACGGAACCCTTGAAGTTACGTAAACTCTTTTTCGGGTTTATTTTTAGCGCTTTGCGTCCTTATTTTGTCTTCACAAGTTTAATAAAGGATGGGGTTAGTGGGATGACAAAAACATTGGTGAAACAAATAATAGACTAGCCGGATTGGAAACTATGACATCCTGATTGAAGCGCATCGAAAGGCTACCCTACCATCTGAGCTATCACTACCAGCGTGGTTTCTATCGTTAATCGTTAATATCGTTATAAAAAGAGTAATTTTGTCCGTTTGTGACTTTTATAACTTTAAGTGATTTACTTACTTGTTCATGATGCGTTTCGGAACTTTATTCCGTCATCAGATTCTCGCTCTATTGAGGTCGTTAACACATTAAAATAAATATAACACAAAACACAAATATACACGCACAATAATACATATACGCTATAACTCGGCGTGTGCACAATTTATAATATTCTTAACAAACTCATTAGAAATCTAGAGAAAAACCGCCGAAAGAACAAAATATACAAATTTTCAGATCCACGGAGTATGGTGTGATCTTACCTAATATCTTATCTAACACGTTGAAAAAATGAAATGTAACTATGACGTTCCGTAGGCTACATCTAACAACATTAGGAATACAATTTTATTAAACCCATAAAACAATCACGGTAGAGCAGAAATCAGGAATATACAAAATCAATTGTAACGAATGCGAATGTTAACTATATTTGTAGGTCATATCGGGAAACAATTTAAAAAACGGTTCAAGGAACAAGTAATCATAGAGGTACCAATAGCAAATCTGATTACGCACGCCACATTATGGAGCACAACCATTCATATTCCAATTTTGATACCAATTTCCAGCCATTACACTTATGTAGGAAGAGTAAACAAATGGACGCGCTGGAAGAAAATGCAGTTTATAAAGCCCAGAAAAAATGTCTGGACCTTATGTTAAATGACCAGTTGAACTTCCATTCTATTTGATGTATGGCAATAGATAAGAAAATCAAACATTGAGCGGGTATTACACGTTAGAGGTCCGACGTAGGCCTAATCAGTGACCGTTTGTATTCGACGATGTGCACACGACGAGTTACTTCTATTTTAGTGTATTATTGTAGCACGTATATTTGTGTTTGTGTTATGTTGACTGTAGGCCTGGGTCATTTTCAAATTTGATGCTAAATTGCAGTCCTGTAACTTTGACATTTTTTCATAGTTTTGTGCTTTAAAATATCCCAGTTTTCTTAAATGCATTTTAAAACATGAAACCTACTGAATAGCTTGCAAAACTTTGATAATTCTAGCAATTTTCAAATTTCGGTAAAAAATAATTTTTTTCCATTGAAACACGGATTTTTGTATGTCCCTACCTTAGTGTAGAGTTATTTAAATGGACATATTCATTTAAAATAATGGAGATAAAAATTACTTTCTTGCTTTATTAAATAAATCAATGCAGTAAAATCTGTTTTCAGGGGTTACTTTCACATAATAAACTAAATTTTTCATTTTAAGCAACTTTTTTCACTTGTCCCTGGTTTTTGTCATGAGTGTTACTTCACGAGTGTTACTTGGTTTTAGAAGGGAAAAAAGGGAATTTCAGCTCTGTTATGTTGGTGAAAACTAGCCATCTTGGATCCTAGTTCAGTGCACTGTGAAAGTTTGTTCTGTTTTTAAAGAGAAGAGAAAACCATTCAAGATTGAGATTTATCATGGTAAGTATTTTAATTCAATGTCATGAGTGTTACCACTCCTTTATATGATAATTGTTAACTTATTTTTATTAATTTTTGTTAGTTAGCAAGTATTTGGGGTACTATTTCACTACACATAACCTTACTCATCTAGATGGAAGCCATATTGAATTATAGTTAAAATAATTTATTTTTGTCATGAGTGTTACCTGTCACGAGTGTTACCTTTTAACAGTAACACTCGTGACTTGAAAAGTAACACTCAAGACAATTTATAATTAGGCCCCTATACTTTCATTAACAATAATAATAATGTCATGATAGTAGGTACCCTATATTGCATTTTACTTTGTAGGCTACTTTGTAGAAAACAGGCAATTTACTACTATCAATATGAAGCTAGTTTATGCATAGTTTTATACTGCACAAAAGCAGCCAAGGCATATGTTTGTTAGTTTTTAATTATCAATGATTGTACATTTATTACTGTTTTAAGTACCCAGTTGCCTATTATTTTTAGTGAAAGCCAATAGTGCCAGGAAAGAAACTAACAGCAGCTGAAAATTACTGATGCTACAGTCTTCTTCAAATTGATGGAAGAAAAAAGCAAGATAACGGTTTTTTATATATATGAGATCATGAGATTGTACAATCTTCCCAACACTTACCTAGTGAGCCCCTAAAGACAATTTGTGGTACCAGAGATATTCATCAGGTAGTTAGGCCTACAAGTAAAAAGAATGAAATAATTTACAGGCCCATATCATGTTTTTGTATAAAAAATGACTGGGAAAGAGGCCTTACTTGTAAATGCTTTTTCCCAGTACAATCAGTTTCATTTACCTCTAAAGGGTCTAAAAAATCTGAGCAGCAAAAGAAAAGTCGTTACCAGGAAATATACTCCTCATCAGAGTCTGAAGCAGAAATCAGCCTGGTGGACACCGATGATGAGGTGATGACAATGGAGCATTTGACCAGCCATATGCAACAAGAGTCTGAGGATCAAGACTTAATATTAGAAGCTCCAGCAGAAACGAACATTTCCGAAGGGACATTTATTATTGTGGAGCTATTGGGTATGTAACAAATGCAAATAATTATGTAATATAAGCTAAGATAAAATAATGATTTAAAATGGCAAATGATTCTTTAGTGTTCATATAAATATATTGCAGGTGTATCAAAATATTATTCCACGATAGCGGGTTTTGTATACACAGTACAGTCTTCGCCTAATTCAAAATGATGTTCTATCAAATTTTAAAACCGATTTATTTCTGTTTATAATCATTATTTTTTATTTACAGGTGGATTCAGAAAAAAAACAAAACAAAAATACGCTGGTTTAGTAAAAAAAGTATGCACAAAAGAAGAAGACGGTGACTATGTCATGACATTTTTGGTCAAGCAGGAAACAGGAAACTGTTATATAATTAATGAAAAAGATGTGTCTCTGATTGACTTTGGTCAAGTTAATGCTGTTCTACCACAGCCACAAATAGTAAAGAAAGGATCAGAACGCTTTGCATACAAGTTTCCTTGCTGTCTGGAGAACTATTTTCAATAAGTTGTTCCACGTACAATGATTGAGAAATAATCAAAATAAATGTACTCTTTAAACTTTGTAACTTTTTAATTTAGTCCAAATTAAAATAAGGATTTGTAAAATAATGCTTGCTTAGTTGTTGTTTTTCTGAACCTTTAGTAAGGGGTGTTACACTTATGTCATGAGTGTTACTTACTGTCACGGGTGTTACTCATTGTCACGAGTGTTACTTCAGTCAAAATGTTAAAAAACAACAACAACAAAATTTTCTTTTAAATAACTATGTGTACTATTAAAATAGAATGCTTCATTAACAGAAAGTAAATAGTTTAGACATTGCAATTTTTGAAATCTTGAGAAGTATATAAGAAGTTTAACTAACTTTTTTCCAGGTTTGTAACACTCGTGACAAAAAAATTAAATTTTTTCAACAAACAAATTTTTTTTGTCTACAAATAAATGATTAACTGGTTTAGATAAGTCACTTATCCTTATTAAATATGTAATTTTGTTTTTATATCAATAACTGAATAAGTAAAAAATATTTGATCATCGGTAACACTCGTGACTCTTATTCATACTGTGATTAAGAAAAAAGACTACAAATATATATTTATTTAAAAAACACGGAGAAATTTAGTTGCACGGTATTCATAAAAGTATGCAGAATCCATTTTTACAAGTCCATTTTATTGTATAACAAATTAAATTTTACATCCTCCATAAATTGAAATCTGCATCCAATTTGAAAATGACCCGCCTATATTTATTTTAATGTTTTGACTACCTCAATTAATAGAGCGAGAATCTGATGATGGAATATAGTTCCGAAACGCGTCACGAACAAGCAAGTAAATTACTTCAACTCCTATAAAAGCGAGTGTACGTCCGTCCGTACGTACGTACGTGAGTAACATATAATATAACATCTGTTTTCACCCATCATCTGTAATACTTACAAACTCAGTGTATATTTTATTTTGGGGTTATGTTTACAAATTCAATTACTTAAATAATTTCTTATGAAGTTGATTTTTTTAAATATGAGTTAATAGAACTAATGTATGCTATAATTCGTTATATTTGCTTTATTGAGGTTATAAACTGTAGGCTATGTGAATCCAAGGCGTATTAAAGAAGGTGTGTGCATGCGCAGCTTCTCCCTCCACTCCAGCCTACCCGTGACGTAGAGTGCTACAGTCGGAGCTCCAGTCTAGACTCCTTCCCCATATTTACAGCCGAAACCTGTACGACATTCAAGCTTTTTTGACGTCAAATTATGTTATTAATTATAGGCAACATAGTGTATTATTGTAATTTAATATTTCTTATAATTAATAACCATTAATTAAAATGCCTTTTGTGCCGTGTTTGGCTGCGGTAACTCAAACAAAAAAGACAGCTTTTTTACGAGTAAGGTTTCATCGATTCCCAAGAAATGGTGATATAACATTAACATTATTTACCATCTTAGCTTTGGGGTTATTATAAATCCTAAACTATTATTATAAAGAAAACATAAAACGATTATGTGTTAGAAGGTTCCAACGAGGGTGGCGTGCCGAGCGCGCAGGGGTTTCCCCTATTTTTGTATATTTTGGATTTATGACTAAAAAAATTTGTAGTATTTTTCTAAACCCCTTACTTTTGAAACTTTGGTTTACCAATTTCTTTTTTTTTTCTTTCGAAAAGCAAAAATAGTTAGAGAAATTTGTTTAAATATTTTGTTTACATGGAAATGTTCTCCATACTTTCCTGAACAATAAAATGTATAATAGTGTACACTTTACTTAAATAGGATACATTCTATCTAAGTGATAGCCTAATGACAAGTGTACAAGCAGTAAAAAAGTGGGGCATGCGGAATACTATACCCCGGAAAACTACCCCCCCAGGTGAAACGTGACGTCACGAAATCTGCCAACTAACCAATATGGGAGCCGTGTCCGCGACTGGAATACTACCCCCCCTAGCAAAAGCGGGTCGCCGGAATACTACCCCCCGGAAAACTACCCCCCCAAGCAGGTTTCTACAATTATACTGTTATCGGCAACACACTGTGACTAAACAGTTTAGGTTAGTCCTCCAGTTTTTTTTTTATTCTAATTATATCGAAACTTGAGTGTGCGCGACTGGAAAACTGCCCCCCCGATCTCTGACGTCAAAATGACGTAGGAACCTGCTTGGGGGGGTAGTTTTCCGGGGGGTAGTATTCCGGCGACCCAAAAAGTGCCTGACGCTTAGACGGTTAAAACATATATTTTTAGAGTATTAAAATTGTTTTATGTTCGAATTGGACAGAATTTATGCCGTAACTGAAATGCTGTTGTATGTTATTAAATAAATTTAAAGAGTAACAAAAATAAAATATTGTTGGTACTTAAATTATTTTATTTATTTGAAGTATAACTTTTTAAAATAATATATAGCCCTAAAATATGCTAGGTTACAATTACAATAAAAAAAAAAAAATAATTACAAAATTATTTTAGTACAGTAAACAAAAATATTTGTTTAGTAGTCAAATTTACGATACATAAGTAATCTCGTGACAAAATTTTGACAAAGTAATCTAGGGTTAATAATGAAATAAAACTCAATGTTGTATTCACCACGACTTTTTATTTATCACCTAGACTACTATTTTTTAATTATTTCATTGATAATTAGTTTATATTAACTTTTATTTATTATTTATCCTTTGGGCAGGTTAACTAAACAATCATAATTTTAGATAGTTTCAATTTTTTAAAAGTAAATTTAGTAGCCTACTAGTAATTTGACAATTCTTTAAAAATTCATATTTGTACATTTAAAAAATTTACCTGTTCACAACAATGTGAATAATAAGTAACAAAGAGAAATGAGAACTAATAACAAATTAGATTAGGTACATTCAATCGCCGCAAGAACCGAGTAACTATGGTTTTGATTACAATCTTATTATGTAGGACAGGTATAACTTTCATAAAAAAAATTGATGTCAGTATTTACTACATTTTATTCTCTACATTTCTATGACTTTGAATGCCTCCCGAAAGTAATAATAAAAAACTTCCTCACTTAGGGTAGTTTTTATATCAATCAAACCCTTATATTAGATTTAGGCTTGTTTCAAAATTATACGCCTACTAATATTTGGCCATGGACATAGATCATTTTAATGCTCACTTTATTACCTTTCCATCGATACCAAAAAAATAATTTTTAGACAACCATAAAGTATTTAATTCGCAGTTTGAGCAAAAGCTTACAATTGCGCTCGGAACTGCTGGTTCAGTGTGTAGCACGTGACGTAGCTGCGCGGGCCGAACGAGTTCACGCTCCTCGATGCACACACCTTCTTTAATACGCCTTGATGTAAATCAACCTTTTATCATCAAAATGTTTGTTTAAAAAATTTAAAGAAGGTATATCCATTCGCTTAACTTCGGGAAACATTCGTACAACATGCCTAAATGGGTCATTTTTGAGTTTTCAAAATGACTCGAACCCCACTCCACTAATTTAATACTCCATTAATTTCTTCACTATAATATTAATAATTTCTAAAACATTATTTGATCTATCAATATGAAATAAACAGCAATTACAAGATAATATTTTTATATTTTTTTAAATATATAATAAAGTAAATATATTTAAAATTTTAATAAATAGGCCTACAGTTTTAAAGTTATTAAATCACGATTTCTTCAAAACTACCGAACGGATTGGAATGAAATTTGGTATGTAGCTTCCTCTAGGGCCATAGGTGCTCACTAAGAAAGGGTATAAAAAATTTCGAAATTTTAGGAGGGGTTTGGGGGGATCAAAGTTACTAAAATCATAATTTCAGATCTTTTATTATTATGACAATAGTGCTTTTATTATTTAAGATCTATAGGCCTATATATAAAAGCCAAATACCACTCACTGACTGAACACTTAAAAAGAATACAATTACGTTAAAAAGACTGAAAATACCAACCACCACTGGAAACGCCTTACGGGTCAGCTAGTAAAGTTATAAAAGTCACACAGACTGATAAAATTACTCGTTTTATTCAAATTTGTGATGAGGGTTAAAAATATCATTATGCTTTCTGTGTATTTACAAGCATCTTTAGTTGAAAAGTCCCTGTTTAAAAGTAATTTGAGAAGCTCTTTAACGGTATAATTTGATTTCAGACCGGTTTATTACATTTAGGAATATATAGAGGTTTCAAGTTTACGCAGAGCTGAGTTGATTAAGTGCAGTTGTTACAAAGGTGCCGTGTGTCGACTCTGTCTGTAGTTGTCAATAGCTAATGGTGTTATCTTATATTTAATTTGCTAAGGCATTTCATCGCCTGTCACTTACCGGGTAATCTTTGTATGTGTGTGTCACTATTGACATTTTAGAAATTATTGATTTTACAGAAAAACGAAAGACTTCGCTTCGCTCGCAGCGGACAACCAAACCAGTCAATTTTTCGGTACCTATTTTAAGTTTTGATCGATTTTGGGGGAATTAGACGGGCTATAATGTCGTGTTAAAAATGAATTGTGCAGAATAGTATATTTATTTTTAAAATAAAACCCAAAAATGTTTAACTTTACTGCGAAAATTCTAAAAAAACATGCTTCCGGTGGTTGGATGTTTTGGGCTAATGAGCCCGTCCGAGCGACTTACAAAACCAACGTCTTTACCGAATTTAGACCAGAACGGACGTAAAAAGCCGCCGTTAGAGTGCGAACTCATATGTAGGCCTACGTATTTAATGACACCACAAAACGTGTTCTGGGGACCGTGATTGGTACTCATTGACGAATTGACCACTCACGAAGGTCTCATTATAAAACTCACTTCAATAGCACATCTTTCCTATGGAAATTCGCTAACAATTTCAGTGATGTCTTACCCGTCTGTGTTCTGTCACCAAAGCAAATACATTTTTTCGTGGGTCTATTCAGCGAGGGATAGGCCTACGCCTGGAGACGCCAGCTGTTTCAAGTCAGCTGTTCCTTTTACTTTCTCCACCCTATACGTAGTATATGGAGAAAGTATTGTTTTCGTAAAAATGTTCGAATTTGAATTTTCAGTTGAATTATCTGTTTTGGTGTTCCCAGAACCCCCAAAAATTGTTTAGTACAATTATCTGTGTTGGTGCTCCCTGAACCCAAAAATATTTTTAGTGGAATTTATGTTTTGGTGCTCCCTGAACCCAAAAAAGTGTTTTTAGAGTGGTGTCTGTCTGTCAGTCTGTCTGTATGTATACACGACCAGAGAGGACACTATTGGTCCGATTTTCAGGAAATTTGGTATGTAGGTACTAAACCCTAATATCTCCAGGCGTTTTTTTCATTTTTTGGAATTTTTAATTTTTAAGGGTAATTTACCCCTAAAAACCCATAAAAACGACAAAAATGCAAATTTCTCAAAAACGGCTCTAACGATTTTGATCAAATTTTCAGTATTTATAGTGCTTAAGATGCCAAACAAAATGACACCAACCGCTTTTATCAAAACTTCGGCGTTTTATAATTATGGGGAAATGTTTAAAAATAAACAAGTTTGTGTTGTCAATCTAGCATCGCGGCAGCGGCCGCACGGGGTAGCACCACGGTAGCGAGCACGGCCAGTAATTCAAAGGTCGCGCGATCGAATCCCGCCTGGGACAATAATTTTTTTATACGATTGACATAGGAGGAATATTATTTTTTGTTTTGTTCTAAAAAGTAGCAAATAAAATGATTAAAAACAATATTATTTTGACTACAGTAAGTTGGGAGAAAGTTTGTGTCAGTTAACTGATACCGTTTATTTTTGTTTTGCACGCTGTCATTCGCTACAAAGTGGAAGTATACATTGTGCATTTGTTATATGCGAAAGCCAATTTTGTATTTGGACTTTTAGGATTTTTTATAATTCCTATAGCGTGTTTGACTTTTTATTAAACAATAGTGGATAAAACTGACGACCCCGTTGCTTACTTTGTGAATATTTGTACTGTTAGGACTACTAAATAGTGCCTAGTAACAGTTATTGAAGATTGCTTATGCATAACCTTGAAGCAACATTATAAACAAAATATTTTAAATTTATTTTCGGTAACAATAATTTTTCAGACAACAATAAGTGTTGCTAACGAATACCCACACAGATAATATTTAGTAAATTTTACAAAATTTTATAGAGTTTTGCCGACAATGGTCCTCGGGCCCAGGCCTTTCTAAGTTAACGATTACCTAACTCTTGAGATTTCGTATATCTCTTTTTTTCTTCTTTTTTTTGGTTTAACGTCCTGCTGTTTTGCACTTAAGGCTAATGAAGACGGGACCTACAGTTTTACGTGGAATCCGAACCACAGCCAACGATGTCTGTTAAGAAACCATTTTAGAAAATTATTCGGGGTCAATGGGAATCGAACCCGGAACTTTTCCATTGATGGTTGCCATGACGATTGATAAAGCTTTGACGCCTTAACAACCACGGCCATCGTGGCTACTCGTATATCTCTTATTTACGTCGAGTCGGACGCCATTTTTATTTGTAAAAATTCTCGGTAGCGGGGCGTTTTCCTTTGAGACCCCGGCAAAGTCATTGATTCGATTCGGTAAACAATTTTATGACTTACGCGTAATCTTTATTTTAATCCAAAGTTTTTTTATGTAGAAAGCGAAAAACATTTTGTCGGACAAATATTATTGGTAATTTCTCACCCCGAACATGGCAAAGTTATGACGACATAAAATATAAAATTTAGGACCTAACCGCAGATTTTTCAGAATCGTTTAAAAAAATATTTATAATTAAGTGGTCACCTTGCCCGACAAAGTTTTCGGGGAATACAAGTTGTCGGACGCTCTAAAGTTTAGGGTTTCATGCAATTCCCTATATTTATGACCTAACATACAATTTTCATTTTGTATTTTTTGTAATAATATTTACAACACCATAGTCAAATGACGGATGTGTTATAAGGTCAAATATAAATATTATATATTGTCACTTCGATACTAATTAACTATGTTTACATTTTTGTAAGCATTTCCGTACGGGGAACATTGGTTTGAATGTAGCGAGCAAACGTATGGCCCGATATCAGTTTTCCATGTCAAAAATTAATTGTTTTACAAAACACAAGCTACAGGTTCCAACGTAAAGTTGGGGATAGTGAGGGGTGAAGGGAGGGGACTACCTTTTTCCAAATACTTCAAAATGTGTTCACTCAAATATTGATTTTCAGTAGTAAAGGTGAAAAGTTTTAAATATAATTGATTTGTATAATATTAAGTCACAGATCATAAAAATTGAATTTCTTGAGTTTTTGATTTTCAAATGGAAATTTGGTATTCTTATTTTTCAAGCAAATCGAAATATATATTAACGCCGTACGAAAATACAGATATAATAATTCGACCACGCAGCTGAACCGCTGACGTGAGTTGAGCAAATTTCCAAAATTAAGTTTATAGACCGATATTTTAGGGTTTCGACCAACAATTTGGGAAATAGGTCTATTCGCGACGGTGCTGAATAGCTGCAAAATGGTTCCACGCCATTCCACATATTGGGATTGTCTTCAATACACAAAGCATTGC
>JAGFPH010009348.1:15965-29084 GCA_018207615.1 Philaenus spumarius | reverse complement strand
TTTGCACACTTATCAAGGACCGATGACAATGCAATATTAATTTTGCTGGGTGTAGTAAGTGAGCACTGATCATGGTCCCCCAGAACACGACGTGATTTTCACCCCCTTCAAAACGTCGGATTGATTTGAAACTTTGCACACTTATCAAGGACCGATGACAATGCAATATTAATTTTGCTGGGTGTAGTAAGTGAGCACTGATCATGGTCCCCCAGAACACGACGTGATTTTCACCCCCTTCAAAATGTCGGATTGATTTAAAACGTTGCACACTTATCAAGGACCTATGGCAATGCATATTAATTTTGCTAGATGTAGTAAGTGAGCACTGATCATGGTCCCCAGACTAACTGTGACCAACCAAACAGATGCAACGGTAGTATTCATAAGCGTATGTAACAAAGAAGGAAAAAATGGGATATTAATTTTATAATATGCCTTCAGTGTTGATTAGTGTTTTTTTGTAAAAGAATATGCTATCATCTACAAAATAGTAGGGCTACTCTAAGTTACGACTAGTTTTTTCCAAAATGTATTAAATCAATAGTAGGTCTACCTGTCTATACCATTGGATGACCAAAGAAGTATAACTTCCACCGTCTGGTCCGACGCAGACCCAATTTTTTGTTATTAAATATTGTTTGTCCAAACTTATTTACTTCAAGTTGGAGTAATAAAGACGGGGGAGCAGAGTGTAGCGCAAATAAATCGAAGAACAGAACCTAGACTCGAACTTACTCAATCGTGTTACCTACACTCCAACTGTACCAAATTCAAGAAGAGCGTTTATCCACTGGGCCACTTCAAACCCTTCTACTTTTTAGCGAATTTCCGTAGGAACAATGGGCTATGCAGTGACTTTTTGGAACGAAGTTCTTTTACGCGGCTTGCGGTAGGAGTTGACAAATAGAAAATGTAACGCGTAACGAAAAACCGTTATCGAATTGGTTGCTATCGCAATGCATGCAAATACATTCAAGAAACATGACTGTGTTTTGGTTCATCAATTTAAGTTAGTTCGGTTCGGTCCGGCGTAGTTCGGATATTATCGTCAAGCGCTGGTATTAACAATTAAAAGTGAGTTAAATTACCTGACTATTGCAATTTTGTAATGTAGATTCAAGAAATAGAAAGTATGTGTAGTACGAACTTAGAAAAGTAAGCTAATATAATTTTATAATTTGATTCAAGTATTACTATTTCCAAACGTTTAATGTTATTAAAATAAAGGTGTAGAATTAATTATAATCTGAAAGCTAAGATGTTAAAGACAGTTAAATGTCCATTCATTTTAAACACATTCAATGAAAATTTAATTTTTGTTCATCAGTCTAGGCCTAATTTAAATTTAATTTTAAATTTGTGTCTATGTTTAATTTATTTTACCTGCCTTAACGGCAACATACACACATAATTTATGTTTTGTGCACATTTATGGCACAGTACGTTTCGAACGATATAATTTTTATCTTTCAATTGCCGTTTATTATTAATTTGTTTTTTGTATAAGTATTTACTGTTTCCATACGTTTAATGTTATTATATTAAAGGTGTAGAATTAATTACAACATCAAAGCTAAGATGGTAAACACAGTTAAATGCATTAATTTAAATACATTAATAAACATAAAATATTGGTTCATAAGTCTAGGCCTAACCTAAAATTATTTGTGTGCATGTTTAATTAGGATGTTGTGTGTAAGTTTTTTTTTCAAATCCTAATGTAAAAAACAAACACACAACATCCTAATTAAACACACAAACAATAATTTTAGCTTAGGCCTAGACTGATGAACCAATATTTTATGTTTATTGGATGTGTTTGCAATGCGTGATGAACTTCGAACCTGACGGGGGTCCCACGACCTCACATATTTTTTATGATTGTAATGTATTGTATTTTATATTATATTTATGAACTTATATAGGCTATGTTCGCATTCTAGCAGTCGAATTTACTGTCCTATTTGGTCCACATTTGGTACATACGTTATTTTCCTAAGTCGCTCAGACAAGTACGTTAGCCAAAACAATCCATCAACCGGAATTATGTTTTTTGATCGGAAGTAGGCCTGTACATTTTTTGAGATTTTTCGTCATCGATTTTTTTTAGTTTCATCTAAACAAAATTTATATAGGAGATTATTCCGCAAATTTTGTTTTTTTACACGATCTTACAGCCCGTCTGCCCCCCCCTCCCCAATCAATCAAAACGTAAATTTCATAAACGCGCCAGCGAAACAGTTCATAATCTGAGGTCGAGGTGTTAAATCGAAAAGTCAGTTTTCCGCTGTGACCGGAATGAAGCGACGCGAGAGCCATGGCTGGTGGCTGAGGTGCGAACAAATTCTACTAGTAGGCCTATACTTCGCAGCTATTCAGCGCTTTCGTGAGCGTACCAATTTCCCAAACATTTGGTTGAAACCATAAAACATAAAAACTTAATTTTGCAATTTCGCTCAACTCGCGTCACTGATCGAATTATTATTTAATTTACATTCTACTTATTTCAAAGCTATTACTAACAGCTATTTAACTCGAAAACTATTCCTTATATAAAATTCTGTAAGCGAAATTTTAGATTCAAAATTGTGGAAATTTGGTAAATCGGAGGATAATGGGAGAGGAGTCAAATTAAAAGTATCGATTCAAGGAACGAGGGAAAAATATAAGTTTTTTCTAAAATTAAAAACTAAAGGGTTTTTGAGGTCTCCGAAAAACGAAAAATGCCCATAAGAAATACATGAGAATTTAAAAACGTCTGCTTTGTTTACATTAAAACATTTATTATTAAATAAATAAATTAAAAACATAAAACAGCTGTTCTGTAAAATAATATAACAGTTAATGTAAATTATATTTTTAAATAAAATCTGCTACTTATTAACCTTTAAAATATACACGTTGACACACACATAGAAGAGAAACCTTATAAGTGTGATTTTTGGAAGGTTGTATGGCTGTTCTATTTACTTTTCATACATTTATACTAATATTATAAAGAGGTAAGTTTGTTTGTTTGTTTGAATGTAGGGGGTAATCTATGGCACTACTGAACCGATTGAAAAAATAGTATTACTAATAAAAAACTACACTTTCCCTGAGTAACATAGGCTATAATTCATTTCGATAAAAAACTTTTTTTATTTCAATACTTGTAAATTTAGTAAGAAAAAATTCTTAAGTTAGGTCTAGAATTATAAACCAACACATGTATTTACATTTATTACCATAGCAATAAATTGAATAGAAGAACAGATAATATATCTGTTTGTTCCAATATTTCCATTAACAGCTGATGTCAAAATTTGAAGCAATTATTTTTGTATTTCTAGCTTTTAGGTTAGGTTTTTAAAGTGTAGACCTGAGCCTTGCTGGTTCTTTTAACCATTATTATAACTGCTGTTATCAAAAATAAGAAATAATTTGATTTGAACATTTTTCATTATTTATCTTAGTTTTTAGGTTATTATTAATCGTACAACTTTATTATAAATAAAACGTAACATTTGTTTTTAGAAGGTTCCATTGGGGGTTGGCGTGCGGAGCACGCAGGGGTCTACCCTAGTCCTTAACTAATCCTCAAAACTTTTTTCCAAATCAATTAATTAATAGACCTAGGCTCTTACATAATAAACACACCATTCACAAAGGCAAACATCACAAACCTCTCACTGATGCTGTACATACTATCTGCAATCTCAGAAGATCAGTATAACTTGCAGTTTAATAAACTAAATTAGAAACCATTAACACTTTACGTATAACAATTTTTGGTCGCTCGGCTTTGCTGGGCCTAGTTTTAATATTAATTATTTCCACGCAAATACCATAGATCATGAATAATAAAATAGATTGCGCATGCATACGGGGGCTGTGTGCCGAAAAAAAGGTTGTCGCGAAAATAGTGCATGACCCTGCCGCGAGGTAGCGCTAGGTAGAAATCATTGGTAGCATTGGTGTTTCACACAGCTTCCGTCGTTTCCCCAATAGATAGCGCCACTATAGTAGAATTTTCAGTGGAACGAAACATTGCATTGGATCGGAGTTCTATTAGGTTATCCAAATACAATGCTAATACAATTTATTATTACTATATTATGGCGTTGGTTTGATCCAGATAAACTATGACTAATGACTAATATACCAGGGTCACTCAATATGAAATCAACACGTGAAGTGTTTGTTTTCAACCTGACCTCTTCAGAACTTTATGAAATTTTGTACACTTATTCTAGTCCATGAAGTAAGGTTATTTCAAAAATTTAAATTTTTTGTCTAGTATATTTTGAGATATAAAATTACAAAGTTTGGAAAAAAACGCTAATTTCGGTAAACGTCAATACCTTCAATTGGATTTTCTCAGTTCCTAATTGAGAAAGAGACTTGAAATTTGTGTCAAATTAAGGCGTTTTTAATAAGCTTTAATTTGATATGTAACACAAGTAGTTTTGTAAAATCTTCATTTTCCCCTAAAAAATCTTTTTTTCAAAATGCGGTTTTCAAAAAATCTACCTTTTAAAAATTTGAAAAAATTGTATGTTGTTCAAAAATGTCTATGTTAAATAAATGCAAAATTTCATCTTAGCAATCTAAGTAGTTTTTTAGTTACAATCAAATTAGTATGAGTATGTCCTCTGGATTTTTCACATTTTCACAGCCTATCACACCAGAATGAAGGTTATGACAATCCAAACTAAATTAGTACGTGGAGTACTTCAATAATAAATGAATTAACTAGTTTAGTTAGTTAAAAAACTGTTAACTGATTGATAGCATTTTAAACAATTTGGAGATTTTCTGTGTAGCTAATGAATGATAAAACACTCTATAGTAAAACACACTTTACAATTTACACTATCATTAAATTATCATCATACATTAGTTGAAAAATGTACGTTTTAATTGTTGATAGTTTTCATAACTGCTGAAAACTTGGCAGTAATTCGCTGTTCATCATTTTTTTTAAATTGATAAGTTCTCCTTTTGGTTTTTAATTGGAAGGTGCTTTGAGGTATGTAGCAATGTTTTTTTTAGAATACCGACAATAGTTTGACATATAGAAAATCTTTCTTCTAAAATCTTTTCTTTCTTGTTTAACAAAAATGAAATAACAAGTTGTTATATATTTTTGTACATGGGGTGTATGCTTAGTGTATTTGAAGACATAAATGAAGTACAGATAAGTAGTTTGCAACCACATAGACCTTCACCATCCTTCACATTTACACCCAGGGCTGATATTTTGTTCGTTCCCATATATGATGTCCTAGCAAAGATTGATATTCAACTGCCACAGAGAAAACTTAAAAAAATGATGAACAGCGAATCACTGCCAAGTTTTCAGCAGTTATGAAAACTATCAACAATTAAAAGGTACATTTTTCAACTAATATATGATGATAATTTAATGATAGTGTAAATTGTAAAGTGTGTTTTACTGTAGAGTGTTTTATCATTCAGTAGCTACACAGAAAATCTCCAAATTGTTTAAAATGCTATCAATTAGTTAACAGTTTTTTAACTAACTAAACTAGTTAATTCATAATTTATTATTTAAGTACTCAACATATTAATTTAGTTTGGATTGTCATAACCTTTATTCTGGTGTGATAGGCTGTGAAAATGTGAAAAATCCAGAGGACATACTCATACTAATTTGATTGTAACTAAAAAACTACTTAGATTGCTACGGTGAAATTTTTCATTTATTTAACAAAGACATTAATAAACAACATACATTTTTTTCAAATTTTTAAAAATGTAGCTTTTTTGAAAATCCTATTTTGAAAAAAAGATTTTCTTGGGGGAAAATGAAGATTTTACAAAACTACTTGTGTTACATATCAAATTAAAGCTCATTAAAGACACTTTAATTTGGCACAAATTTCAAGTCTCTATCTCACAATTTAGGAGCTGAGAAAATCCAATTTAAAGGTATTGATGTTTACCGAAATTAGGGTTTTTTTCCAAACTTTGTAATTTTATATCTCAAAATATACTTGACAAAAAAAATTAATTTTGGAAATAACCTTATTTTATCGATTAGAATAAGTGTAGACAATTTAATGAAGTTCTGAAGAGGTCAGGTTGTAAGCTGTGTTGATCTGATATGGAATGACCCACCAGTCGTTTCTAGTAACGCAACAACTAGAGATTTTCCTGTTCCTTGGCACCAAAACAAATTGTATAAGGTATTAAAAACATAATAAATTATTAATAATTGTTCTTATTTAGTCTACACCCGAAGGAGTAGGCTATCGAGATTCTAAAATATTCTAAAGAAAAGGATCATACTGTCTATACTGTAAATACTCGTGTAGGTATTACGGAATGACTTCAAATATAATTTGAAAAACAGTCGATTGTATTTTACAACCAGACTGATTTGTTTTTTACAACCTACTTCTGTCTATAAGTCCGGATATTTTACAGTACTTGTAGCATGCATGCGCCGCCCCGTTGCAGATGCTGTCATGTTCTCATGTCTTACAGGCCTAATGAATTTAGCGCGTATAAAATTAACGAACGTTCTTATATATAGACGATGTCATAACTATATTTTGATACAAGTATTCTCAAAATAAACAGATGTGTCACCAAGCGCATTCATTCAGTAGTCAAGCATCCAGGAATGCTACAACTTCTGGCAACGGATATCGTATTTATTTTTTTTACTGACGCAATAAAATTTGTCACTTAAGCTCTAATGATTGTACCGCAGTAAGGGACTAGATGAGTTCTAGCTTAGTTAATTATTTACTCATTACTGTGTTACTCAGTTACTGATTAAATCATTTACGTAGATACTCATTAAATCAACCCTTTCTTGACCATTGGGACTTTAAAGTCCCTACTAGTTAAATCCATCATAATCTAACAATGCATGTCAAAAACACTTTCCTGACCATTGGGACTTTAAATCAGTTGTTTAGTTACTCAGTTACTCAGTAAATCTGTTACTTAGCTAATCAGTTATTCAGTTAATCAATTACTCAGTAAAACTGTTAAGGGACTACTTAGTTACTCAGTAAAACAGTTACTAATTCGATTTGAGATAATTAAAACTTAGTTTAGGGTTTAACTGTGGGTAAGAGGTCATAGGCCTGTACTTAAATATAGCCGTGTTTTTCATATGGAAATAACAAATTTATCAAATGGTGGCCTTGACAGATCACCAGAGGTGTAAAACGGGGTATATATTAATCAAGTACGTGAAATATTAAAATAAAATTATTATAAATGTCATTTATTAGTTTTATTTCTGAAACACAATGAGTACCTACTTCTTGTTTTTATGTGTTTACTATAAGATATTCTAGAAACGTAGGATGCAATGTAAGAAGGTTCAAACTGTAATTGAACGAACGCCACTAACCACTGCTCCACTTTACTCCCCTAAATATGTAATCGTCTCAACAGAAATAAATTATATAAAATACTTTGTTTTTTGGTATCTTAATATAAATGTACTAAATAATTCTACTTGAAAACAATAGGTCTTAAAGTTGAACACATAATTCAATTCCGTGCTGAGGTCTTGTAGTCTAGTTTACTGCAAGGAGTCATAGATTGTCGTAATTCGACATTGTGACATACAACCTATACATCATGATTAATCTATGTTACTGTCACTGTATATATGGTTCAGTTATTTCCTAGAGTTTATTTAGGGTTTATTCTATTTGCTCGATGGTTAGGGTTCCGTACTGTGACAATATCCATTGTGTCGAGTTTATTTGTCTGAAAGATGAGCTATGCAGTGACTCTTATGGTGAGACCTAGGTCAGGAGTAGTCAATCGGTAACACCGATATTGGTCCATAGAAAACGTTGTATGGAGACATAAAAATTTATATACGTGTGATTGAAAAGTCCCGGAACGGTGTAATATATTTTTTACCATTATAGATAAAGTAATGAGACTTGGTATATCAATAATAGCCATAAATGTCTACTCTTTTAAGGTATTATCACTTTTTTATCCCTCAAGGGGGACGGCCCACGAGGAGTCAGACAAAATTCTTAAATAGCAGCATAGGTCGAGTTTGGTATCAAATTAAAGGTCTTAGTTAGTAGAACACATTGCCGCAAACCGGACTTCAAAAGGTCCACTCTAACCAAAATGGCGGCCCTAAACGTGTTGAAATAAATTGACATAAAGTTGCTAATATCTCGAAAAGGAAGAATTTTTAGAAAAAATGTCGAGAGACAAAAAATGTTTAATTCAAAGTGCTTGACCTAAACAAAGTGCTCCCAAATCAATTTCGTAAATTTTTATAAAGATCAATGTCGTTCGGACGAGTTCATTAGTCAAAAAATCCAACATTCGAAAGAACTTTTTTTGACCAGAAGTTACCACTTTTCCAGATTTTTCGTACTAGAATTAAAGTTTTTCGGGGTTTATGTAAAACAATAAATATATGATATAATTCTTCACATTTTTTTCATTACCTTATAGATCGTCTGGTTCCCCCAAAATCAACCAAAACGTAAAATACCATAAAAGTACCCGGTTCAAATCCACGTGGGGGATTGTTTTTAGCGTGGGAGAGCTTCTGATCCAAAAACTCGAGTATGCCAGAGGAAACAATTTTTTTACAGGAAATAAAATTGCTTTGAGATTTTTGTACTGCAATCGATTCCACGTTCACCGTGCAGTACAGAGCGCCCTTAAGCCATGAAATCCATACGACAGTGCGATAATAGCCAACTAAATAAACGGTATCAGTTAACTGACACAAACTTTCTCCCAACTTACTATAGTCAAAATAATATCGTTTTTAATCATTTTATTTACTACTTTTTAGAACAAAACAAAAAAATAATATTCTACCTACATCAATCGTATAAAAAAATTATTGTCCCAGGCGGGATTCGATCGCGCGACCTTTGAATTACTGGCCGTGCTCGCTACCGTGGTGCTACCCCGTGCGGCCGCTGCCGCGATGCTAGATTGACAACACAAACTTGTTTATTTTTAAACATTTACCCATAATTATAAAAAGCCGAAGTTTTGATAAAAGCGGGTGGTGTCATTTTGTTTGGCATCTTAAGCACTATAAATACTGAAAATTTGATCAAAATCGTTAGAGCTGTTTTTGAGAAATTTGCATTTTTGTCGTTTTTTATGGGTTTTTAGGGGTAAATTACCCTTAAAAATTAAAAATTCAAAAAAATGAAAAAAACGCCTGGAGATATTAGGGTTTAGTACCTACATACCAAATTTCATGAAAATCGGACCAATAGTGTCCTTTCTGGTCGTGTATACATACAGACAGACTGACAGACAGACACCACTCTAAACACACATTTTTGGGTTCAGGGAGCACCAAAACAAAAAATTCCACTAAAAATATTTTTGGGTTCATTGAGCACCAACACAGATAATTGCACTAAACAATTTTTGGGGGTTCTGGGAGCACCAAAACAGATAATTCAACTGAAAATTCAAATTCGAACATTTTTACGAAAACAATACTTTCTCCATATACTACGTATAGGGTGGAGAAAGTAAAAACATCAACTCCCATGCAACGCTCGGTCAGTTGACGCAACCCGCATGGCGAAAAACGAGATCTTCCATGTAATGGTAGTAGCATGCCTATTCTCCCGCAAGACCTGTACTGCAAGGTGAACGTTTTTTAGTGTTATGGAAACAGACAAATATAGAAGAAAATTCTGCTCATTCTGTGTTTTTACACGACCTTTTAGCCGTCTGTTTCCTTCAAAATCTATCAAATACGTAAAAGTACTCGGTTCAAATCCACGAGGGGCACGTGAGGAAGCTGCTGTCACTATGCCGATAGCTGAGATGCAAACTCTGTCCGATGCGAGTGGAGTGGAACAGCGCGTGAGCAATTGCGCGAGCTTTGGTTGAGGTGTCAACAAATTCAACTAATTGACCTAGCGAAGCGAGGTCTCCGTTTTAACTCGACCGTTCGGCATTTTGTCTGTGTGTCTGTCTCACGATTACGGCCAAACGCCTTGACCGATTTTGATGATTTTCTGCATGAACGTTCCTTATTCCTAGGCTGAGCCATGTATGTATAAGGGTTTTTTCCGTTTTTCATTTTTAACCCCTTAAATAAAATAAAAATGGTGGCCGCACCGTTTCTCTCAGTGTAAGCTTTTTTCCAAAACCAGTTTGTGGCTTAACCGTAAGTCGAATTTAAAAACTACTAGCATTTTGCTAGTAGCAAATTTAATTTTCAACTATTACAAATAAAAAATACGCGTAACGAAAAAGCGTTATCAAATTGGTTGCTATGGCAATTACAAATAAAAAATACGCGGTTCGAAAAAGCGTTTTCAAGTTGGTTGCTATGGCAATTATAAATTAATAAAAAATACGCGTAACGAAAAAGCGTTATCAAATTGGTTGCTATGGCAATGAATGTATTAAGAGACGATCGTTCCGTCCGGCGTAGTTCAGATATTATCGTCAAGCGCTGAAATACCGGTAAAAGTCCGTTAATATAAATTAAACTTACACACAATAATTTTAACCAAATTAGACTGATGAACCAACATTTTAAGTTTATTGAATGAAAAATTACAATTAATGGACAGTTAACTGTGATTACCATCTTAGATATGACGTTATAATTAATTCTACGCCTTACTAACATTAAACGTATGGAAACAGTAAATGTTTATATAAAAACGAACTAATAATAAACAGCAATTGAAAAATTAAAATTATGTGTTTATGTTGCCGTTAAGGCTGGTAAAAGAATTGAAGAAAAGGCATGATGAACTTTTTTCGTATGAATCAATTTAAATAAAATATTTAATAGATTCCAATTTTAATATTTGGTTTCCCCTAGTCTATACTAATATTATAAAGAGGTAAAGTTTGTTTGTTTGTTTGTATGTAGGGGGTAATCTATGGCACTACTGAACCGATTGAAAAAATAGTTTTACTAATAAAAAGCTACACTATCCCTGAGTAACATAGGCTTCGATAAAAAACCTTTTTTTATTTCAATATTTATAAATTTAATCGGAAAAATTCTTAGGTTAGGACTAGAATGATAAACCAACACATGTATTTACATTTATTACCGTAGCAACCAATTGAATAAAATAACACATAATATAAAATTTGCTCCAATATTTTCATTAACAGCTGATTTCAAAATTTTAAGCAATTATTTTTGTATTTCTAGCTTTTAGGTTAGGATTTTAAAGAGTAGACCTGAGCCTTGCTTGTTCTTTTAACCGTTATTATAACTTTAAAATATAAGAAATTAAGTTAAATTGAACATTTAACATTATTTACCGTCTTAGTTTTGAGGTTATTATTAATCCTACACCTTTATTATAAATAAAACATAACATATGTTTGTAGAAGGTTACGTTGGGGGTTGGCGTGCGGAGCACGCAGGGGTCTCCCCTAGTAATATTATAAAGAGGTAAAATGTGTTTGTTTGTTTATATGTAGCGGGTAATCTCTGGAACTTCTGAACCGATTGAAAAAATAGTTTTACTAATAAAAAGCCACACTATCCCTGAGCAACATAGGCAATAATTCATTTTGATAAAATCTAGACTGATGAACCAACTACATTTATTACCGTAGCAACCAATTGAATAAAATAAGAGATAAAACAGCTGTTTGCTCTAATATTTCCATTAACAGCTGATTTCAAACTATGAAGCAATTATTTGTATTTATAACTTTCAGGTTAGGTTTTCATTAAAGTGTAAACCTGAGACTTGCTGGTTCTTTTAACCTTTATTATAACTGCTGTTATAAAATATACGAAAGAATTTGATTTGAACATTTAACATTATTTACCATCTTAGCTTTGGGGTTATTATTAATCCTACACCTTTATTATGAAGAAAATATAACATGATTATGTGCATAGAAGGTTCCAACGGGGTTGGCGTGCGGAGCACGCAGGGGTCTTTCCTAGTTAGGGAGTAATTTTTTGTACCAAAATTTAAAATTTGTTGATTGATTACTATGTCGTAAGACTAATATTGTGATTGCATTACTTAAAACTTAAAATTATATTTTTTAACTGGAAGTTGTCTGTAATTTTAGTAACACTAGAACTTTGAAAAAATACTCAAATTTCAATTTCAGGGAAGGGTGTATAGCTTTTAAAATATTTGAGTTATTTCCCTCTATGAAAAGCAAATGTCGACAGCATGTTTTGGTTTTTGCGTTTTCAATGACGGTTAAAAAAAAACACTTATGGTCTTTTCGTAGCAATTTTATGTGTTTATAATTTTGATAGGTCGTCTTTTATATAATGCAAAGTCATATTAAAAAATAATACAACATAAGTTCAACAATATATAAAAATATAATCATGAAAATTGTCCATAGAATTCGAGAAATAGCTGTCCGAACATTCTCAATCCTGTAATTTTCTAATAAAAATACCATGTACTGAAATTTCTTACAAAGAAATTTGTTTGATGATGGACAATTCAGTTATTGTAGTAATTAAAAAAACATCGAGCATTATAAATAAATAAATTTTGTTAAACCCCTGAAAGAACTGCCCAAATTTTCTCAAACGGGCTTGATTTCTAACATAAATTCAATTCGATTTCTTGTTGAGAAAAATGTTTGATGGATAACATAAATGTCATATTTTTTAGGGGGAAAACAGTGTAATTAAAAAGACATAATTTTTTTAAAAACCATAAATGCAAGATTTTTCTCAACGTGCCTGATTTCTAATATAAGTTCCATTTTAGCTCTTATTGTGAAAACTGTTTGAGGGATAATTCAAATGTCATAACCTTTAGGTGAAAACAGATTAATTAAAAAGACATAATTAAATAATACAAAAACCTATAGAAAGACTTGCCCAAATTTGCTCAAACGTGCCTGATTTGTAATATAAATTCCGAATATAAATTATATTTCTTATTCAGAACACTGTTTGATGGATAATTCAAATGTCTTACGTTTAGAGAAAAATAGAGATAACAGTAATTAAAAACAACTAAGTAAACAACCCAAAAACACTCGAGAAATAGGTGACCAAATTTTCTCAAACCTGCATGATTTCGAATATAAATTCCACTACATTTCTTATTGAGAAAACTGTTTGATGGGTAATTCAAATGAAATGACATATTGTTGAGGCGAAAA
>JAGFPH010009348.1:0-10419 GCA_018207615.1 Philaenus spumarius | reverse complement strand
TAAATTTTATTGTTTGCAAATGGTAAAACATGTCTCTTTAATAATTACTGAAATAAGAGTTTCTGAAACTTTCAGCGCTCCTAGCGGCTAAACGGTTAAGTTTATCGAAAAAACACCAAGAATAAAAAATGTCTTACAATTGCATGTAAAACCCAAATCCGTCATAAAAAGTAGGAGTTTCCATTAGAAATTTCAAAGTTGACCGCCATATTGGAAAATGGCGGCCATTTAGAAATATTTTAACTACATATTTTTTAATTTCTCATAAAACAAGGAAAGGTTCCCCATTTAAAGTTTGCTGTAAAATTAATACTTTCTGAGATCTCAATGGTGGCCCAATTAAAAAAATCACATAAAATAGAAAATTTTTGAGAGGCTGTAGCTCATAAACGGTTGGGTTTAGGAAAAAATACAAAAGAATCAAAATGTCTTAAATTTGTATCCTTAATCGAAATTCAACATAAAAAACGGGGGTTTCTATTTGAAAGAATGAAGTTGGCCGCCATATTGGAAAAATGGCGGAGTTTTTGGAAATGTTAATATTGTATTTTTAATGTAAGGGAAAAAGTAGGGAAGGTCCCCTATTTAAAGATTGTTGTAACTTTTATAGTTTCTGAGATGCCAATGGTGGCCCATTTAAAAAATCACCCTGTATACAATGTTATAATAGAATGTACGGAATATATTAGTAGAATTTGTTTACACCTAGGCCTCCAGCCATGGCTCTTTATCGAAAAAATACATACTACCTCGAACTTGCGTCCTTTCCTTCGCTCGCAGCATACCATCTCAGCCGTCGGCCTCGGATCGGAAGATGCCCCCCATGGTAAAATCCTCCACGTGGATTTGAACCTTGTACTTTTATGGTATTCTACGTTTTGATCAATTTCGGGGGGAACCAAGCGAGCTATAAGGTCGTGTAAAAAAGCAGAATAATATTATACATTTATTTGTTTAGAAAAAAAAAACATAGACAAGTTTCATTCTAGTTCGAAAAATCTAAAACGTATTTACTTCAGGTCAAAAACGTGCTTCCTGATGTTGGATTTTTTGGCTAACGGACTCGTCCGAGCGACTTAGACAACCAACGTGTATACCAAATTTGGACTAAATCGGACTTAAAATGCGGCCGTTAGAGTGCGAACACATATACACATACAATTTTTAATGGCATCTTAAAACGTGTTCAGGGGACCATGATCGGTGCTCATTTACTACTCCAGACCTTAGATCCCGCCGTAAGGGTCACTGCAATAGCTCATATTTCCTATGGAAATTCGCTAAAAAAAGGACTTTGTTTTATCTTTTGCTGATTGTCTTGTGAAATTAACGAATTTTGTTTAATTTTACACAATTTAATCGACCGCCATTTTGAATTTGGTTTCTGGAAAAAATTAGTACTGTTTTTCGAATTTGATCTTTGTACTATAAAACTCTATGAAAAATTTCAACTTAAAACCTTTATAACAACCGGTTTTTGAGATACAATTTTACGAGTGAAAACACATGGAATCAGTGCAATGAGTTCTGAATCACCCTGTATGTGGATTCAGTCGCAAATAAATATTAAAAAAAATACATTTTCCGCAAGTTTTACACAGATTCCTCGTTAATTTGTAACGAACTCGAAACAAATTACGTATTAGTTTGCGCTTCGAAACTCGCCCAATGTTTACAACTTCGCAGAGGTCGACGCCCTTAAATTGCGCTGTACGAAGTTAAAGCCAACAAACGTTGCCCAAATTATAATCTCGGGAGTATTCCACTTAGTGTAACACTTGGAACTTAGTGCTATTTCAGTCTGGTAGTTTGTCACACCTGTACGTCATTAATGAAAATGATAAATATTCGAAAACACCGTTAATATGCTCGGCAACACAAATATACGGGTATAACGTAAACTGAACATGATTCGTTCGTTCTAAACTTACATTTCGTTAAGTCTAGAAGTTCTTACAGTTATCTCTTTATTATTTAATAACTCCTGTCATTCACGAAAAAATCAGATCATACTGCGCACTCGTCAGGATAAGGTCACCACTATCCCCACCACTCTACCATGTGCATTTGTTCTAATATATCGTCTTTTCCGAGAAACATCTGTTTGCATTTGCTTTACCGCGAGTGTAGTTGGTGCGCGAAGCGAGCCCTCTCTAGTAATACCAAAATAAGTTTCTTCCTCCAGCTCTGTAAATTATTAAATCGTTCCACAAACCTAAATTGGGACCTTATAGAATGTTTGTAATTTATTTTCCAGACATATTCTCAACTGCCGTGAACACAACTTACGGAATGAGGAAGCACGATGTTCATTTCAGAGTTATTATTACCGATTAAACTATACATTGTGTTAACATTAATGGGTTAAGTCCATGATGTAGGACAGTTTGTTACACTTATACACCCAACTCAAATGTACTAAACTGGCAATGAGTTCGTGGCCTGACCTGCTAAGGCGCAAGTCTATGGTGATGGATCTCTGCTGGTTCGAATCTCGGCAAGACCAAACATTTTTTTAAACAGACGGAATAGAGCGTTTCATTAAATGCATGAGAAAATGCGTGACTGTGAAATCCGATTCACTGCCAGCGAACAGCGCTTTATTCTTGGCATAACCTCAATTGTTTTTGTAAATATGGATGTCAATGTTTCAATAAAGTGCCTTTCATAACGAAATGCAAATTATTTTCTTGAAACTGTAACTGGAGGAAAGTATATTAGGCGCCCTCAAAAAAAAATGTTCCTAGCTCTGCTCGGGCGGTAACATTTGATTTCGGGGCGACAAAACCTGGTACTTTGCCCCCTTAAGGGGGCGCTTCCCTGCCCGCCATATTGAATCTAATTCCCATAAGACCAATGCTACAGAATAAGTAATTTTTTTCCGTTAATTCGTGGAATAAATTTAAAAATTTGGTTTCATTTTGAAGTACTGTCATATGCGGATGTTGATTGCCGAATACATTTTCAGAAACCGTTTTATTGTTTTCATAAACGTATGATATAAATAGTAAAAAATAGTAAACTTTATTAATTTTTTACTCAGTTGCAAAAAGAGATATTGCAAAAATCCTTAGCAATCAACACCCACAATATATTTTACTTTAAGAAAAAAAATACAGCTTTCGTTTTTTAACAAAAACAGCACAAAAATATGGTTAATAGTGAAGGTATGTTTTGGTTATTTAACATTGAAATTGGTACCCAATATCGTAGTTTTGAATGTGGAGAGCCGAGCCTTAAGACAAAAATAACTGTACCACAATATTTGCATTGCATTTTAGAAACACAAATTCTATTGCACACTAGTTTTCAAGCTACTTGACTTTAAATATTTAAAAAAATATATATAAATATATATAAACTTTAATATATATAAAAAGTTCACATTTTTTTTAATATTGATTATTATTTTTCAGAATGTGCTGCATAACGCAATATTTTTGGATTTTTTTAGTTCATTTAGAAGTTGGTGAAAAAAAATATTGTTTTTAGCCATAAGACGAAATACATACAGCGTGGATGCAATGAAAAAAGCTATTTGGGCCGGATACTTCCACACATTGTCGACAAACGAAAACCCAAGGCACCAGTTACACCTTAGTTTCATAGTTATAGTCATTCATTTGTCAGTATTTTTTATTAAAAGGATAGATTTGTCAGTATTTTTTATTAAAAGGGTAGCATATTGTTTTAAATTAATTACTTAACTTAATAAGAACTGATCTAAGTCACACATACAAATTAGACAGATTCAAACTTAAGAAAAATCAAGCAAACTTCTTATAACCACTCCTAGATGGTGCTGATAAACTATCTTTTACTTTACACGTAATATTTATACCGATAGTAAAGTAACTGAAGTTTTGTTAATTTGTCAGTTTTCTTTCATGAAGCCGCAGTCTAGTGGATAACGTAGCGTCTTTCTGATCAGAAGATGCTGGGTTCGAACCTAGGCTAGGGAGACCAGATATCTAATCATATCTGTGGTTTGAGGGTAGGAGGGCGGAAGTAAAGCAAACGGTGGTTGGCTCGCATCCAAGCTGACGGGATATGACTAGATATCTGGTCTCCGGCTGGGGCTGTTTTGCATAATTTTACTAAGGTATATATATATATATTTACTAAAAAAAAAAACAGTAAAAAAATATTTTTTTACCTTAGTTAACCTTAGTTAATTACAAAAATAAAGAAATATATAGTTTTTTTCAAATTTTATCACTTCTTGATGTTTATCACTAGAGTGATGATAAATACACTTTATCACTAGTGTTCATATCTTGATGTTAAGTTTAATGTTATTGTTTATAAATCCATAATCTACTGTAATAAGTGTCATAATGGTAGATAAATTGTAAGAACAATCATAAAATCATGCACATTTTTAGTTTTCCTCCGTTTCCCGAAAGTTATGTTTTTTGGACTTTGATGTAACTTTTCTGAGCATCCATGGTGCTTTCTTATAACATGGTTTACTAGTGCGCTACACGGGATTTTCTCAAAATTCTTCTTACTTCGCTAGAAAAAAATATTTTGTTCAAATTTTAACTGTTAAATTACAAGCTATTTTTGAAATGAAAAAAAAAATACTTAAAAATAAAATTTTACAAAAATCTCATGTAGCGCACTAGGAAAGATAGTGTTTAAAAACATGTTGTTAAATTTATTCCCTAAGTCTTATGGTTTTTGAGAAAACGTGCATATAATTAACATGGAGTAACATAGGCGTGGCAAGTCCCCTTAAGTCATGTTTTTTTTGCGTTATTAAATATCATTTCGGTAAATATTTCAGAAACAGCAGAAGGAACCATTGACGGCAGTCGACCTCTCACTTTGCCTGTCAGTATCCAGATATTACGCATTGGGTTACAAGTTACAATAAACAACAAGCTTCACAAAAATAAATACTCTTTTATTTAATAGTATAATGAATTACAATTCTTTTAAATACAAAATATACTTTGACCGTCACCTATTCAGGTGTGAGGTTTGATGAAATGGTGATGATGTTAACTATATTAAGTTGTGAAACTGTGATGACGTGGTCTGCTGGTTTTTCCCATACAGTCTTGTCACACTGCTGGAACAGAGAAAATATACGTTTATTAGCGAATTTCCATAGGAAAGATGAGCTATTGCAGTGACCCTTATGGTGAGACCTAAGTGAGTGATCAATAAGCACCGATCATGGTCCCCAGAACACGTTTTGGGATGTCATTGAAAATTGTATATATACTATCTATTTATGTGTTCCTACTCTAAAGGCTACATTTTACGTCCGATTTGGGCCGAATTTGGTGCACACATTGCTTTTCCAAGTCGCTCGGACGAGTTCGTTAGCCAAAGCCCGTTTTTTGTTCGGAAGTAAAAACTTTTAGAGACTTTTCGTACTACAATTAAACTTGTTTTGAGTTTTATCGTCGTTTTCATACCCCGTCCGGTTCTCCCAAAAATCAATGAAAACGTAAAATACCATAAAGTATCCGCTTCAAATCCACGTGGGGGCAGCTTTTGACCCAAGGCTGACGGACGGGATGGTTTCTAGTGGAGCGAGTTTGTCTGCAGCGAACGGAACGAAACAGCGCATGCGCCGGGGCTGGAGGCTAAGGTGTAAACAAAATAGATTAATATATTTCGTACACGCAGGCCTTAGTCATTCAGCGCCTTCGTGAGTAGACCAATTTCCAGGGCCGTCACTAAAGCATATTTTTGGAGGGAGAGGATACTAAGTTTTGCCAACTCATTATACAATATTGCCAACTCATTAAACAATTTTGCCAACTCATTATACAATATTGCCAAGTCATTATACAATTTCGTCAACTCATTATACAATTTCGCCAACTCATTATTCAATATTGTCAACTCATTATACAATATTGCCAACTCATTGTACAATTTTGCCAACTCACTGTACAATTTTGGCAACTCATACAATTTTGCCAACTCATTATACAATATTACCAACTCATTATACAATTTCGCCTACTCACTATACAATTTCGCCAACTCATACAATTTCGTCTACTCCCTATACAATTTCGTCAACTCATTATACAATTTCGCCAACTCATTATACAATATTGCCAACTCATTATACAATATTGCCAACTCATTATACAATATTCCCAACTCATACAATTTCGCCAACTCATTATATACAATATTGCCAACTCATTATACAATTTCGCCAACTTATTATACAAAATTGCCAACTCATTATACAATTTCGCCAACTCATACAATATTGCCAACTCATTACACAATTTCGCCAACTCATTATACAATATTGCCAACTCATTATACAATTTCGCCAACTCATGATATACAATATTGCCAACTCATTATACAATTTCGCCAACTTATTATACAATATTGCCAACTCATTATACAATTCCGAAAACTCATTATTCAATATTGCCAACTCATTATACAATATTGCCAAGTCATTATACAATCTCGCCAAGTCATTATAAAATTTTGCCAACCCATTACACAAATTTTCCAACCCGCGAAATCTACTGAAGATATCCCATGCAATAACGTAATGAAGAGAAAGAGTGATTCTCATCAAAATAAAAAAAGTTTATTTAAAATTGTATAAAGTTTATTTAAAATTGTATAAAGTTTATACAAAATTCATTAAGAACAGCAACAACAAAAGAAAGATTAAATGATCTTATGTCGTCACATCAATTAAACTCTTACAGATCACATCAATATTGAAATCAATATTTGTGCGAAAATGGTGCTGCTTGAAGCAACTCAAAATCATGATTAATATGTATTAGTTATTTTATATAGCCTACTTATAATTTGCCTAATATCACAAAAGGTAATAATTTATTCCTTGTTTTTAAAGAGCTCATATGTAATTTCCCCAAGGTTATTTCTTTGCGTTTACAATCTAAATAATTGTTTTCTGAATTAAGGTTTCCAAATCGACCAATATATTTTACAACTTTAAATTTTTCCCGGGAAAAAATGCCAACTTTTGGCACTTTTTCACCAACTTTGAGGGGGAAGGTCCCTCCCCCAATAGTGACGACCTGCCAATTTCCCAAATAGTTCCTTGAAACCCTAAAACGTCAGCGGTTCTGCCACGTGTTAGAATTACTGTTTCCTTAAAATTAACTTTACTAGTGATACCAACAATGAAGCCTGCAATTTTAATTTATATTTTGTGCAGGAAATACAAAAACATTTTAAGTACTAAAGCACTTGTATTCAAACTGGTGCACTACATTGCATCAGTTACATTCCGGTAATGATTAAATAATAAACGCACTTCACGAATACAAACGAGCGTTCAATTTTGTCTGCTGCATATGTTCCGTGGTTATACGCAAAGCATCAAATAGCCCCGCTTTGTGTATTCACCCTGAACGCAGCGACCTGTTAACCACAGTTATTATACATATTATGTCAGCTGTGATTCCACTGCCACTTGCAGAGGATAGGTTTATTGTTGGAATTGTCTTTATAATGAGAGACTAAATGCACGGCAGTAGATCGTGTCCAGGTACTTGAAACTGTGTTGATAAGTGGGGGGAAAACTACTTCTGAATTAATATATATTATTAATTTAGGATAGAAAAAACCTTTAAAAATTTAAATTACAAGAATATAACAGATAATACGACCACTAAACTGAACCGCTGACCTGAGTTGAGCGAATTTTCAAAATTAAGTTTATACTAGGGGCTCTGCCCTTGAACGCTTCGCTTCGCTCGCAGTTGGAAAATTCGCTAAAGGATCTCGTTAATCTTTGGCTCGTTTGTACATGGGTGACCGAGCATAAATCAGCTGTTTTATTTGGCAGCTGACTCAAACTCATGAAACATCATCTCCATAAGATAACACGGGAAATTTGAAGTATTGTACGCCGGAGCTCCTTCTCGGGTGAATAGCGGCTAAACGGATGATCGGATCTTAACAGGTAGAGTCGCATGTGTATCACATGTGCTGCGTGCTAGGCGTAACCTCAAACCCAAGTGGTTTTGTATGGCCCAATTTATTCTAATTCCAACGTGCTAAAACAGTATAAATTAGCTTCTTTTTTTAACAGTAATTAAAAACTATCCAACGAACAGCTGATTTTGGATAATAATCAATCTCAGTTCTATTCCACTCTATTTCCAACGTGCTAAAACAGTATAAATTGGCTTGTTTATAAACAGCTGTTTTGATCGCTTTATTTAACTAAGGGCTCTGCCACTGGACGCTTCGCTTCGCTCGCAGTTGGAAAATTCACTAAAGAATCTCGTTAATCTTTGGCTCGTTTGTACATAGGTTTGTAAAATTATGAAACCAGCCTTAAATATATTAACAGTAATTACAAGATTAATTATAACCTCAAATACATGCTTTAGGAACGTGAGAGGCTTTCATTACGATTTTAGTCCTAGTTCTACTATCTTCTGTCAACTAAAGTTTTGAAACCAGGCCTAAATATAGTAAAAATTATTGCAGGATTAACATAACCTCAATACTATGTTTCAGAAATGAGCCAGGCCTATATTACAAAATTGACTATTCGAATTTACTAGCTGACCCGTGCGAATATTTCGCAAGTTCAGAGTAGGCCTACATTTACCTGATTTAACACGTTGATTTAATTCATTTAATTAAGTTTATTTATTTACATTGGTTTATAAATAACAGTTTCCCTATACAATCTTACAGTTTAAACAATCTAACTAACAGCTGTCATGCTAGTTAAACAGATGGTTAATAGATGGCGCCTTTCATTAGGAACATACAAAGTATAATATAAACGTTTTTTAATCAATTTTTGTTATTAATACATGAATTTTAAGCTGTTTGTATATTTTTCCAATGTAGCGGTTAAGGAAAGCTTTAAAATGATGCCTCATTCATGTAATTTGAAGATGTATTAAGGAAGTTATGGCGTACCGACAAAAAAATGGCCTTGAGAAATAATATATGCGATTCATCTTTGCCAAGTTTACATTTTTTTTGATAAAATAAATTGTTAAATCAGACCCAATTTATTCTAATTCCTACGTGCAAAAACAGTATAAATTAGCTTGTTTTTTAACAGTAATTAAAAACTATTCAAGAACAGCTGATAAAACAGTATAAATTGGCTTGTTTATAAACAGCTGATTCGATGGCTTTATTTACTATTTCGTTGTTATTTTGTAACCAACATGGCAACCCATAGGACCCTAAGGTAAAATTTTTCAACTTTTAAATTAGATTTTCTCAAAACATTTGCGTTTTTACACGAAATACAACTATATAGGTGTACTTACTTAAAAATCAAAACTACACCTAAATACAAAGTTTCTTTGAATTCGTTAGAGGCGTTTTCGAGATCCGAGACAGACGCAAAGATAGATACAAGAATTGCTCATTTAAAGTAATAGGATTGATGTTTAAGCGTTTCAACCAACTATTTGGGAAATTAGTATACTCACGAAGACGTTGAAAGCTGTCTGTGTGTACGAAATATATTAGTGGAATTTGTTTGCACCTAAGCTTCCAAATTCGACTCACGCGCTCCTTAGTTCCACTCGCTGCGGAAAAACTCGCTTGCGAGTTTGCACCTCGACCATGCTGCATCGGGTTGACAAATTATCAAAAGAACAGATAACTAGTCATATCATACCACTAATAAAGAGTAAAACCACTGTTTGCTTTATTTCCGCCGTCTTATCACAATCGTTTGGTATGCGTTATGCTCTTCACGTAATACGTTTAACGTTTAAGATACTTTTAATTTGATAACATACTCAACCTACATTAGCATTTGAAATTTCTTAAATATGAGCTTTATTATTTACCCAAAATGAATGTTAAATTATGGGAGATTATTCTGCAAATTTTTTTACAATTTATAGCTCTATAGCTGGTCTGGTACCTTCAAAGTCTATCAAAACGTAGAATACCAAAAAAGCGTTTTGTTCAAATCCACGAGGAGGATTTTACCTTGGGATAGCTTTTGTTGCAAGGCAGTTGGCCGGTATGCACCCGCGAAGCCAAGCAGTCCATAATTCGAGGCCGGTAGATCGAGGCGCAAACTCGTAAAGCGAGAATTTCGCTGCGAGCGGAACGAAACAGCGCTTGAGCCAGGGCTGGAGGCTGAGATTCCAACAAATTCTACTAATATACTGTAATAGCTGACCCGTACGGCATTGCCCGTGGTGGTTGGTATCATTGAATATATAACCTATAGGGTATATATTCAAAGTTGGTATTTTCAGTCTTTTTAACGTAATTTAATTTGTATTCTTTTTAAGTGTTCAGTCAGTGAGTGGTATTTGGCTTTTATATATACAGATCTTAAATAATAAAAGCACTATTGTCATAATAATAAAAGATCTGAAATTATGATTTTAGTAACTTTGATCCCCCCAAAACCCTCCTAAAATTTCGAAATTTTTCATACCCTTTCTT
>JAGFPH010009347.1:14571-38067 GCA_018207615.1 Philaenus spumarius | reverse complement strand
GGAGTTTTATTTTTATATTTTTATTTAAGTAGGTTTAATTTTAGTATCATAATTTAATGTAAAAAGTTTAGATACATAATGTAATTTTATTTTTCTACTAAGACAACCCTTGCAGTTGGAGTTGGTTCCATCAAAAATGTTTGCAAAAGTTCTAAAAAATATGTATGAATTTTACAATAACATTTGAACGTATTTTGCCACGCCTATACCGCCAGCCTGAGTATGGGCGTTTTACAGGAACTTTCCTAGTTGTTTGATTTCTCGATTCGATTATATTCATTTGCCTTGCACATATTTATTTATGTAAGACATCTTCCGATATATTTATTCCTGATTTTTAACTGTGGATATAACTGAAAGAGAAGGTATATTCCAACAGAATTTAAAACTAGGAAGACCTGAAAGCCATAATTTGGCGTGAGAAGAAGCACTCGCACCAGGTTTGTAGAAGAGTATGGACAATTTTGTTTAACGTATAAATCAGTGTATTGCCGTAATATATTTCATTTGAGTGTCATAATATATTTTAAAACAAAATAAAAGGTACTCTTATGGAATCCAAAGATGTATGGAATGTTTTCAAATAAACATTTGAAATTTGTTTCTCTTGTGTTAAATTATTACTAACTTTAAAATTAGACCGCTTCCTGCGGACCACCCTGTATTTCTGTATGCAAATTCATTTATACATTAAATTCTATTTTGTATATTTGAAGAAAAGTTACTTAGTAATTGCATATTGTTTTACATTTATTTAAATCATTGCATCCCCAATAATTGACAAATTTCTCACTGCATGGTGTAGATAAAATTGTTGTAGTTCACAAAAATGCAAGAGTTCCCCTATTGTTTCCTTGCTGTCGTTATGATCCAGAAAAGTGAAATATAGAAAGTGGTAATAAATTATATTGTTTTATTTAATATAGCTGCAGTGCTTATTTTAAGTAAATTCGAACAATTGATCGTCGCACCACTATACTCCTTGGACTCGCTACATCTCAATTCAAAATGGAGGCTGTTTAAAAACGTTAGATGTGAAAAACTATTATTTTTACACAAGACGCAAAAAAAATTATAAAAACTTTTTCTGTTGGTTAAAGGATAATCTAGTTATTAAAACCATAGAAATACAAACATTGCTTCTTTGTACTTGTCTAAATCACGAAAGAAAGCAGAAAAATCTTAATATTTTTCAGTGCTTTGTCTAAATTTTTATATTTTTTTACCTACTGGAAAATTAAAACCTATGTTTTGTATCATTATAAAACAAATTCTGTTGTGGGATCTTTTTTTATAAATTTTTTCCCGAGATAAACACGAAATATGTTAATTTCAGCCATTTTGAATTGAGATGTTAAGATATGTAGATTTTTTTTAATTTTGACTTTTATCTATACAATTGTATGCACCATTTAAACTTAGTACATCAAACTGTTTTTACGTACAGTTGAGATAAAAATTGTCAAGTGAAAAAAATGCTTCAGTGTGAAAAGCTAGGGACTTCGGATATTAAATTTGTTACATTGTGATTCTTCATAACTGATTGGTAAATACTTCTGAAATAAGAGCTGTAAGTAAAGAGCTAAGAGGATTACGGATCGTAACATAATGTACAAAAGTTTGTAATGTGTTTACTATTAACCTACATAATAGATTGAGATTATTAACTTAAGATTATACTTTTAATGACAATTATATAAGGTGTATTCGATCAACATGAGCTAAGTTTTATAAGTAGATATGTTTTCTATTTTTATTACAAGCAATAAGTATTGTTTTTTAAAATGAAATTCCATAGACATTATATCAAGGTAGTGTAATTATTTATCAACAATAAAGCTATTTATCACTTTATTAAAATCAGTCGACCTCTGAGTCTCTCTAAATGACAAATGAACCTTGTAGTTAATACCCTGCCCATCTCTTCTAGCCTCGTCGTTATCTTCTAATTGCAGGTTTTTGTTATAAAGTAATTAATTCACCCTCCACAGCCTGATAAAACTGATCGTACTTCACAGCCTTTATTACATTTTGACAAAACAGATGTTAATTTTTTAAACTGATCTGTTAATATAGTGATCGAAATAAAGATAATAACCTAGTGCCACCTTATTTTATAGATTTGATGTAATGGAACATATTAATTCAACATTTAACCTTACATTACTGCCAAAATACATTATACTATAATGCTCTGTTGTTTCAAATACGCTAATACCATCTTTAATAGTTTGCTATATGAAAATTGTACCTTATAAAATTTATTTTGATACAGTAAAAAATAGCAACTATCACAAGAATGTCGCATACAAATTTAATTTGTATATAAGAACGCTTTGAAGTACACATTTTAAATCTTCTAGTAACATAGATTCATAACGTTTTTATTATTATATGAAATACTCATAATTTCTAATATTTTAAACTCTCTACTGATTTTCAAATTAATCTCTTTTAACGTGTTAGTTAAGATTTTTAGATAGCGTTGAACTTTCTTTTTGAATAACTTCTGCTTTTTTTGCTTACGTGAGACTTGGAATACGTTTGACAAATTTGCCTTTTAAACTTTAGACATCAGCTTAAACTGTTTGATTACGAAGAGAAATGCAACTTTGGAATCGTCTCCTTGTATTTATGAGTTTTAACATACGTTAGGTACATAAACTTTGCGTGTAAATTTTTCTCGTAATTTTACTTACCGGTTCAAATTATTCATTGTGATTGGTTCTTAGTGTTAAATAAATTGTGTAAAATACCTATACTATTTTACGTAGAAATCACATTTCTGTAAAATCTTAAATGATTTTGAAGTAAAGATGTTATTGTGTTTTTTCGAGTGTACTGTTTTATGAGATAAAACATTACACTTTCTTAGCTTTTAGGGATAGAAATAACCAATTGGTAAAAATTTCCCAATTATATTTATTACTGAGCAACATATGTTTCACCGTTAGGCTACTAAATCCGGCTACTAAATTGAAATACAGCAAGTATCTTAAAACTAACATAGAAACAAAAATAGAAGGAGTGGGAGTGACAATGGAAATGACCAGGGAGGGCAATGGAATGTGGCCTAGGTAACCCTGCAAGGGTAAGGTGTGGTTACATAATGGGTTTTAACAAGGGGGATGGATTGAGAAACATTTGGTCATTTTAGTTATAAGTATGATTTTTTTAAAACAGATCTATTATTTTCGAGACATTCTAGGTTATTTAATTTCCTACTTTTTTTCTTCCATATGTAATAACTTTAAATTTTTTTTTGGGTTAAATGTATGTCCAGTTTCCAGTAAATGATTGGCAAAATTGGAATTACATTTACCATACTTCCAGCTACTAATGTGTTCCTTAATTCTGGTATTAATGGACTTACCTGAGTTGTCCTACATATTCACAACTACAATCTCCACTTGAAATTTTGTATACTCCGCTATTGTCTAATCTTTCCCTTTTGTCTTTGTTATTGACAATTAATCTCCCTACATTATTTGAACAGTAAAAGGTTGGTTTATATTTACTTTTATCTATTATTAGTTTATTGATTTCATAACTCACATTGTTGATAAATTTAATTCTACGATATTTAATTTTGTCATTACTATTACAATTGGCAGTATACAATGAATGATCTATCTTAAGTTTCTGTTTTTTGTTCAAAATAGTATCTAGTAATTTTACACTATAGCCATTATTGATAGCAATCTGCTTAATGGTATTCAATTCAGTATAGAAATCTGTAGGGGACAAGGGTAAAGTAACCAGTCTATGAATCATATTGTAAAAAGCTGCGTGTTTGTGACTGATAGGATGATTAGAACTAGCTGGGATGACAGCATCAGTATAAGTAGGTTTCCTAAATATATTAAAATAATGGTTACTGTTTTTGATACTAATGTTTAGGTCTAGAAAGTTTGTATTACCCTTCTCCCCGACTTCCATAGTGAATTGAATACATTTATTTACTGAGTTGATTAAGTTTAAAAGAGAATACAGTTGTCTGGAAGTACCATTAAACAAACATATAACATCATCTACGTAACGATACCAATACATAATCTTATATTTTCAAAATTAGCCATAAAAATTTCGGCTAGTAATGGAGACAACGGAGAACCCATTGCCAAGCCATCTAATTGTTGGTAATAAAAGTTATTCAACTTAAAACAATTTTGATCCATACAAGTGTATAATACATTTTTTAACTGATCAGCATACTCTTTTTCACAATTGGCATCTAGTAGCATTTCATGTATGATGTTTTTACAATCAAGAATAGGGATACTAGTAAACAGGCTTTTTACATCAAAAGATACTAATTTTGAGTTCAATGGTACTTTTACATTTATGATTTTATTAACTAAATTCAATGAATTCTTAATACACAGTTTAGATTTAAAATTAGTGAGATTTTTGAAAATAGTATTGGCTTTTTGTGCAAGTTTATAGGTAGGTGCATTTGTGAAAGAAACAACGGGACAAATAGGAATGGAAGGTTTGTGAAGTTTTGGGAGACCATATAATCTAGGAGATTGAGGGTTCATAATTCTTAAATATCTTTTTTCATCATCTTTAAATAATAGGTTACTATTTTGTATCAAGGTGTTTAAATTTTTAGAAAACATAGCTGTAGGATCATTTTTTAACAGTTTGAAATTATTATAATTTAGTACATCATTCACTTTATTTATATAGTCGGAATTGTCTAAAACAACAATAGAATTACCTTTATCTGCTATAGATATTCTAAGGTTATTGTTTATGACTTTAGATTGAATTTGTTTTAATAGGTAGATCCATTAATACCAGAATTAAGGAACACATTAGTAGCCGGAAGTATGGTAAATCTAATTCCAATTTTGCCAATCATTTACTGGAAACTGTTAATTAACATACACTATTAATTAAATATATAAAAGATGGTATGAAAAATTTAACAATAATTCGAAAACAGGTAATAATAGGAAAACTTAATTTTATTTATAAATGTATTTTTGTAACACTCAGTATTCGTTAATAGTTAGATTTGAGTTTGCAAAATGCATAACCGCCTCCTATCGCCACAGTTTTAAAAACTAGTTTAAAACAATACTAGGAAACAAAATGGTTTACATTGCTACCTGGATCCGGTGTTTTGAGTTAAATATATTTATTGCTATTATTTATTTTATTATTCCTTTCGCACATTTATTATCTGTAATGATAACTTTATGCTTTTGTGTTTATGGATGTTTTGTTAGCCAATACTTAAATGTATACTTACCCAAGCATACAAATTGTTGTAATTCTAAATAGAAGGAAGGGGTGTTTTATTCTTTGCAATTTGTTTTCCCCTTAACTGCCGGGGTCACTACTTAGCATTCCCAACACTTCCCCGTGTAGATACAAAGTAAATTAATTACTTAAGGGTTGGTTAGTTTTCCCTGTTTGTTATCAATGATCATGAGTTTTTCTACGAAGCTAATTTATAAGCAGTACAATATTTCAGTATTAACAAACACGTCATTAAAACAATAAAGTGTATTCGTTTAAGGCCACCATCTGTAAATGGTAGTCTACCAGGTAAATGATATCCTTTTTTTTCAAAATGTTTAGTTTAAAATGTTGTTGTTCTTTAAATATTTTTTAATATCGTTTTCAGAAGAGACTTTCCTTCTATATATATAAAATATTACTTTTATGAAACTGACCTTTAAAAAATGTAGTTTTAGATAGTGGGGTTGTTGTAAAAACTCAGTTCGCTATATGTACAACACTGGAGGTCTGTTAAAGACTGTAGTATTTTTGTAGAACAAAATGCCACTTCAAATGTTAAAAACATATTTGACTGTATTAATACTGTACTTTTGTAGATTTTACATCTGATGTGTACTCTTAGGGATTAGATGTTGTGTTTGTAGGTGTTAATTTATTCCTAAAAGATAACTAAATGGTGTTAAGGTTATTGTATTCTACAATTTTCTTCAGCCACTGACTATGAAAGTCATCAGGAAGGAGACTAGAACTGTTCTGGTTATTGTTATACGAGACCTTTAAAACTCTAGTTACTTATTTTACCACCAGATTGTCCTCACCTAGAAAAGCAAGTTTTATTCTGTTTGAAAGTTTAACTAATGAGCATTTAAAAGTTTTTTTTTTTAATGTTGAAGTACTCAAAAGTTTCAGTTTTGTCAACATGATTTATTAAAACAATTTATGGCTTAACAAAGTTGTAATTATTTTAGCGTTACTCAAGTTGTAAAGCAAATAAGCATTAGTAAAAATTAAAAAGTTCAAATCATGTAAAAATAAAAACTAAAGAAACAAATTTGAAATAAATGTCTGCCAGTAACAATTGGCTGACAACTTACTTAGCTAGCTTATATGCGATTACAAATACAACCACGGGGCTCTAAATTAAAGAATAATTTAGTTACACAGATTATTCTTTATTTTTAAACTAAAATTAAATGAGATATATGAATACAAATTTACAGTTTGTAGAAATTTTGTTTCAGTTTTTCAAGTTTTCGTCAAGTAGTATCCAAACTTATTAGTTTTACTTAAATAATTATTTTAGAGGAACCCAATGGTTTTATTTTTACCCAACTAAGAGCAATCTGAGTCAGATGTAAAAACACGTATTTGTATTACACAAGAGACTCGTAATTACTGTAAAGACATATAGTTTATTCTCATAATTTATATATTAATTATTTACAGACTGAATAACGAACCCCCAAACCTCAAAATCAAAGATCAAACGATTATAACAGAACCACTCAGTGGACAGATATCCATGAAATCCAGACTCTTTGTCATCAAAATATACATTAGGGTGGATCAATAAACATAACTTTCCATTAAAGCTGCGCGCCCACTGGGTCGTCACGGACGGTCAGTACGGTCGGTACGGGATTTTTTTAAAGTTCAAAACATTGAATTAAATAAGCATGCGCCCACTGCGTCGTCACTGCCGTCAACGGCGTTCCGCACCTTCGGCAGGTCCGATAGAAAGTCTGGAGCTACGAACTGGAGCTACTTCCGGCGTTCGGGACGGTCGGTGCGGCATTTTCAGCGTTCTACGCAGTCTGCTCTCACTGGATGACGAAAATTAGTTTCTTCCCTATATAATTCTGCTTCCATCATCAGTAATAGTGTTTCAAACTTGTCGTGAGTCATCCTGAAGTACTCAAAAAACTTAAGATCATCTTGCACAAGGTCCGGGAACAAAGTGTGAAATTCACCACAAATCAATCATTTTCTGTTAATGTTATGAATCCAAAACCTCCTTTTTCTTATTTTAACATTCTCCTCTTCTTCTATCAAAAACGCACTCACTACCGCAATTTCCTCCTCCACATCCATCTTTCAACAGATCCTCTCCCAAAAATGACTTCTGTTTTGGCGGAAGGCGAATGGAGGACAGTGCGAACGCCTGAACGGCGGAACGTATGATCCAGTGCGCGCACCCCCGCTAAAAAATGCCGTGACGGCAGTGACGACCGTACCGACCCAGTGGGCGCGTAGCTTAAGTTGTTGTTTTTTATTCCTTGTTTTTGTGGTTCTGGGTTTCATTAATCAATGAGATGTTGTCGCCACAATACTCTTTAACTTTTGTATACACCTTTACAGTATGCCACTATTAAATCAAATTCATTTTAGAAAGTACGTCGTAATTATTAATTCTTAAGAGTTAGATGTATACAATTTAAGCACTTTTCAATAGAAGTTATTTACAATTAACATTGATTGATTTGGGGAAGTCATCCCATTTTCTAACCTTAAATGCACAAGTTAAGGGTTTAAAATTCCCTCTTGTGATAGTTATACCATGTCTCGTAAATGTGTAAATTTTTTTGTAAGTTTTTTTTTTAGCTCATGCCTTCTATCTCTGTTAATTAAATTAATAATCGATAATATTTGTAAAACTATCGACTTCCATTTATTTTTGATATTGCATTCATAGCGATTACAAGGTAAAACCAAAAATGAAAAACCTCTGCGAGGTGAAAGAATAAACCTTTGCATAAATATAATAATCTTCTTTCCCATAAAACAACAAGGGAAATCCCACCATTCTGCCTGATCTATATAGAATAACAAATAAAAAATGTGTGTTATATATAAAAAGTATACCATATTAACCTATAGAATGTCTAGAGTAAACCTATATACACAGTTGTAAAAAATATCAGAATTGCTTTGTTCTTTTAAACGGAGACTCGCAGAATTATGAAATATTTTACACCGATTCTATGATATAACTAAGCAATCTATTTTAGTATTTGACAATTCCATAATACTTTCAAGTGACCATATGGAAGGAGGTTGAATCAAAATTTTAAATGAAAACAAAGTATAAATACAAGTTCCATATATAATTAAAGTATTATTTGGGTAATACAATATTTGTAAATAATATTTTAAAGGGGATCCGTTCTGAAATAACTGAATTTAAAATTTATAAAATGTTTTGTATTTAGAAAAATCTAAACTTTTCAACAGCTCAAGTTATGTTTATTTAAAGCAGCTTGCTTTTTTACAATAATGTAAATATATAGCTTATAGCAGGTCTACCTTTTTTTCTAAATTATTTTGATGTGCAAAGTTTGATTTATAAGTAGTCGTTTGCCAGAACCAGGAAAAAAGTTTTACATCCTCAAAATTGCTGAGGAATCATTGTTTCCGGGTTATTTTTCCAAACATCACACCTAGTCGAGCTGTTTTAGATTTCATCCAAAGATTCACAATCATGTTTTAATGCTTACATTTTAAATACAAACTAAATAGAACAATTGTAAAACATAGTAAAGTCTGACTTTTTATACGAGTGCTTATAAAACTAATTTTGTACGAAAGTTGAAATCCTTTATTTTACTTTACTTTCAGAGATAAGACCGAGCTTAATATTCCTGTATTTAATCTGAGATAAAGACAAAGTGTCAAGCTTTCACTCACTTTATGTATTCTAAAAGCTGAACTTCAAGAGTTTTTAGAGTTGATATATTCGACTTTTAGCATTATAAAAATACGCTGTTTGAAATGTAATTGTATTTATTACAATTTTAATATTATTTTATATACAACTATGACAAACTAAAACACTTGAAAAAGCAAAAGAGTAGCAGCTCTTTATGAAATTACCTCAACGGAAACTCGAAATGCTTCCACTCGTCACTTTATCGTATTGTTGAAAGAAACGTATACAGTAATTAACAGACAAGCAAATTACAAAACTGAAAAAGTGTAGAATATTATCGCTTGAAATCAAAATTGAAAAGATTAATATAAAAAATTTAAGAAAACGTAAAATGAATATGGTATATTAGTAAAGTAGAAAGTTTACTACGAAGTACTTACTAACTAGGCATACATACTTTAAATAATCATATTTGAGTTTGAATATAACAGTTATAGTTTTTAGCTTAATCATTTACATAAAAATATTTCAAACTTTTAACCAGCGATCGATCTTCAATTAGACAGAATCAAAAATTTTCACATAAGCTGAAGTAGAAACAGTAAAGGATAGTACTTAAATCCTAGCTATTCCTCAAGGCCATTCCATTTCTTACTTGAGAAATACTAATAAGGATATAAATTTCCATTTCTCAAGGTAATTTTTTACCTCTTAATTTGTGAGTTAGTTCGTTTTATGTGTAAATATTTGAGTATTGCAAGTATTGTAAAGTAAAGTATTGTAAAGTATCAAGTAAATAAATATTTCGTCCGTGTCAACATTTCTGTATTTACTCAGATTTGTTGTTATTGTTTTTATTTCTTGTAAACAAGTGGATAAATATCTGCAAAAATATTTAGTTGTCTCCAAACACCGACCTTGTTTGGAATAATCAATAAATGTATCTAATGGACACAATGAAAAGTATCTCAAGTAATGAGAGACTCAGGGCCGGTTTAACCCATACGCGAACTACGCGGCCGCATATGGCGCCACGAAAAAGTGGCGCCAACTGGACACAATGTTTTTTTTTGTCAGAAGACAAAATTGAAAACAACTGAACCATTTTCAATTGGTTTTACTGACAAGTGCACAACTTATTTTGTTTTTTCGCTCAGAGTTCAAGTATCAAAACACCACACCAAAGGTATTTATTCTGTTTGTACTTACAGCGCTTGAAAAATGCGTATATATAGTTGTACAGCACTTCAACTCAAGGCATTGATTTGCAGTTGCAGTTTGTAGTGAGCTGACGCTCGGCGGAGCACGGCGCCTGAGAACCGCGCTTCAAAATAAATATGGTTAGTAAAGCTTTGCAAAAGATCACATCAGACTTGCAAAGCTCAATGAAACTCATTAAACGTGTCCAAAACTTCCTTGAGAACATGAGGTCTGATGAGGGGTTCAGCAATATGATCACAGATGCTAAAGAAGTTGCGGAAAAAGTTGGAGTTATGACTGAGTTTGAAAAAGAAGCAAAAGTACAACCAAGAAAAGGAAAAAAAAATTTCCTATGAAAGTGATGATGACGAGAAGACGTCGTTCAAAGTTAACTTCTTTTTTATTATTTTAGATACAGCAATAGCGTCTTTGAAAGAAAGATTTGACCTAATGGAAAAACACAGCAAGGGTTTGAGTTTTTGTATGCAGTTGGTTCCCTAAAAGACTGGGAAAGTGCGAAGTTGAGATCAGCATGTCAACATTTACAAACTATACTTAGTGACGGAGAAGAGCAAGATATTGATGGCAATGACCTCTTCAAAGAGCTTGAAGTTTTTTTCCGGATGTTCGACTCAGGTTCACCAGCAGAAGCCTTAAGCTATATTACAACCAATGGCTACGTAAGCACTTTCCCTAACGTTTTTGTAAGTTTAAGGATTCTTCTAACTCTGCCGGTTTCTGTGGCGAGTGGTGAACGGTCATTCTCAAAGTTAAAACTTATCAAGACGTATTTAAGGTCTACGATCTCGCAGGAGTGCTTGGTTGGCTTATCACTAATGGAAATAGAAAATGACGTTCTGAACCAGATTGATACCGAATCACCAATTAAAGAATTTGGTAAGATCAAAGCTAGGAAAGTTAATTATTAATTGTCAAGAACTTTTGAACATTCTGTATTGTTTTTGTCAAGCTAATACTTCAATTTGGTTTTCGATGTTTTCTACATGTTTAATGTACACAATTAAAAATTCCTTTTTTGTCATCTACTTACACCTGTTTTTACTAATTTTAATTGTAATATATAAAAACTAATATCGTATCCAAGTTATGCTGTAAAAATTGATTTCACATTTAGAAATAAATCGTTATTTTGTAAAAATTGTTAAATTTTTGGTTTTTCTAAAGTGTATATGATGTGTAAAAGTGTAAAAATGTTAAATTTACTGTGAATAATAAATAGTAGTTGAAAAAGTCTTTTATTGCAAGTACTCTTATAACCTAAACTTATAAAAAAGTTCTTCCCGAAAAATTTCACAAATAGGGTTTAGTTATGTTAATGGGGGTGGGGTGGGGAGGGAATTCTAGGTGGCGCCGATTCGGGTGTTCGCTTAACTCTGAAAAATTCCAAGAACCGGCCCTGGAGAGACTAACTTACCGGAAATTTAAGTGAAAGTAAACAGGAATTAAATATGTATTATATTTAAACTATTTCTCCAATGATTCCTGCAGTGTACACAACTATGACTATGTACTTTGCATTATTAATTAAATATTTGTTAGGGAAAAACAAATACAAAATTTGCTTATAAATTACCCATAAACGAGTTTTTATAAATTTTATTTTCTCAAATTGGAAAATTATTTTCTTTTAATCTTAAGCTCTTGTCTTTGTTGGAGGCATAATTTAGAAAGAGCTGTAAAGTTGAATAAACTATTATAATATTCTATGAACGAACTATAACCTTTATTTAAAGATTATAGAAAGAAACAAAATTGGAAATTTGTTTAAGAATGACTAGTTCAGACGACTTAATTATTCCACAATCCAGTTGCCTCTCAAGGCCGTGTTGATAGATTTCAAAAGAGTCTAATTTGTACACACGTATAATTTTACCTTAGAGTTGGTCTAAGTTAGGTCTTAAGCTTTTCCAAAGCTTGTGTTGATTGTGTTGATGGACATGAAAATATGAATCTCTTCAGTGTTGTCAACGTCAAGTAGTTCTTCATCCTCTAAACATTCTGATAAAGCTTTAGTATATCAGCTTTAGTGCAGCTAAACTATAATATCGTACTCAAAATAGGTAAAGCAGTATTTTTTTCAATCTCATTCGGAGTATGACAAATGATATAAAGATTATAATTGTAATACCTTTCCGAAACGTTCGGTTTGGTTATTTTTCTTAGCTAAAACTGTTCCCATACATAAATGTTTGCTCCTGTCACTTCCTTAACACTCCGGTGGTCGCGCAAATTTCAATCACACGTTTGGTCGCGTGGAGGACTATTGTCCTCCACCTGTTTTTTTAATATATACCTAGGTTTTTTGGATAAAGGAAACACTTTTATAAACTAGGGGTTCAAATAAAGCGTCAGACATTATATTGGTGTAATATATATTTAATAAATGTAAAATATATTTGTTAAAAATTAATTTTACAAAATATTTTATTTTTAGAAAATACATTGAATATATATGTAGTTCTTGGTGTTAACTTTAGATAAAATGGAATGAAATATTACTTCAATGAACTGAAAGGGAAAGTAGAAAGAATGTCAACTGTTATTCCAGACACTGGTCACAAAGACTTTTTTGGTGTTCCGGACAGACCCTTTTGTAGCACTTCGAGCAAAGTTTCCTGGTGGTTTTATTCCTGGCTCTTCCGCACAAGTAGCAGAGTCCTTTTTCTGCAGTTGGCTGTGTCGGTGATGCAGGCTCTTCCTCTAGGTGCAACAGAAGTTTTCCTCTGCGCCTTATCTCTCTCGGGATAGTCTCAATACTAATCCTATGATGAATAGCGGGCTTCACCAACTCAAATGCTAAATCCTCCAAATAGTCTCTACGACAAACGATGGGGTAGTCTTTGTTAGATCTAAAAATATTTAAAGCAGTTACACCAGCAACATTCGTTATGTGGAAAAAATTACAAGTGGCCATCTCTTTGTGTTTCGCACAACATCGTATTGCCGACACATTTTGTCTAATATGTCAACCCCATACTTTGTATCGTTATAGGTTGTTATAACCGCAGGTTTTTTGTCATCTCCCATTGCTGAATCAATAGTACCATCATGGTGCATTGAAGAGATGCAAATAACAGTTTTATTTGTCTTTGGTACATAGGACACCATAGTACATTTTCCCTGAAACATTTCAATAGCAATGTCTTCGTCATCATTTACATCACTATGAACATTACCTTCAGTTTCATATAACCACTGTCTTAATTGTTCTCCATCTCGTTCTGACATTTCTTAAATATTAACACATAAATATATCACTAAAATAAATATATACAATAAATACGGCCACTCAAATACAAAACAAAACCACTACGTGTCTGGTCGCGCGGAGGACAATAGTCCTCCAAACTGAACGTTACTTTGTAAATAACCAATAACTTATCGAAACCGTCACGTATAGTGTTGCCACTGCACTGGCTACTGCTAGACGAATGGGGGGAAAGGTAGATGAAAGCTCAAGATCATAGGTGTTGCTAACATGAAACTGTCGCAAAAAACATTTCCCAGGAGGACAATAGTCCTCCGCGCGACCACCGGAGTGTTAAGCGATCCCACTCGAATATATCAGTATTAATATCCTTATTAATTTAACAATTAAACTCACAAATCATACGGGCATGACTAAGTACAGAAATGCAAGATTGATTTTAATATACTTATTTTTTTAACATTTGTTGTGTGGCCTACCTGTTCAACCGCTGATCTATTAACACGTTTAATGTTTTGCTAAATGATGGGCAGCTAAATGTTTTCGTTATAAAAAAGAATAAAGCTAATCTTGATGAGACTCAGCAAACTCGTAGATAGTTTTTGACGAAGCTAGGAAATCAACTTATTGCATGCTAAAAGAAGATCGGCTTAAGCTTATAATATTCCATTGCTTAAGTTGAATTGGTTGAAATTATTCGTTGTTGAACCTATCAAAACTAACCAATGATAAGTTGATAATCAAGGAATATGCCCTAGACGTAAAAATAGAAAGACAACGATAAGTCGTGTAGAGCTTGTCAAATGCCCATATGCAAAGATCACAACATACCAAGGACGAGCATTGGGTCAGAGAAGGTGTAACCATCTACTTTTAACTTTTTGCTGCATTGTGAGTTTAGGCTATCTATAATTCTATCTCACACATACTGTCTGTAAAGCAAATTGTATGATTTTGCGTTTATGGATGTTTTATTAGCCAATAAATAAATGTATATGTGGATTAGTTTTGAAAACGGATAATCTGAAAAGGTGTAAACATCAATTTATAATCATATTAAGAAATTAATAGGGGCAAATTAAATTGCTTTCTTTCTTAAAAGTCTGTGTTTTGGAAAAACTATTTATTTCAAGTATGAAATTTATTTTACATATATTGACTCTAAAAAGAATTTTGTGCCTTTTTATTTATTACACAAAACTTAACAGTGCTAATGACATATTATCCTTTTAAACAATGTTCAAATTTCACCACTTTTCAACAAGTTATCAATGTAAAAATATTAAATTTTGGGAAACCGGAAAAACCTTCATTGAAAATTTTTCTACTTTTGATTTAGATATTAAAGGGTTAAATCTAAATATTTTGTGAAGTTAACATTCGTTATATTTCTAACCTTTTCAAAATGGTTGCAAGAAAACCATACATGCTTGGATCAAGATATATATTTACATTCCTTGAAATATAAAAATTAAAATCCATAATTAAGACTACCATACATTAAAAAGAGTCCATTATCATGTGCATTTAAAATAAAAACCATTTAAAATAATAAATAATAATTGGTACCAGAAACTGGCACATACTTTCTCACAAACATATTTTAAATTAATACAAATATTCACTGTGAATTCATAATTGTATTAAAGTAGGAGAGAGGGGATACATTAAAGTAGGAGAGTAACTGATAAATATTTGTATTATTATTAATATCTGAACGAGAATTTTTTTAAAAATACGGTTTTGTTGCATATGTTAGGGTATATTAAGCCAAATTTTCAAATTTTATCTAAACCGTTATAGCCGTTTTTTATAAAAAAATAATGACTGATTTTTCGGGTGGTTTCTGTCCAAAAAGAGCTTTGTTTTTCAAAAATTTTCAAAACCTTTTTTCGTGCATCTATTGCATCTAGTGCCTAATTGACATGTATGGTGTAAATTTGTTCGAAATCGATTGAATAGTTTTCTCTCTTGCTTCGTATATATAAAGACAGACATACATACAGACAGACAGTTTGAAAAAACAAACACTTTTTGGACTCAAGGGATTCCAAAAGGGATATTTCCACAATAATCTCAACATCGATTTTTTCTGTGATCACTATACGTTCTCTATACTATAGAATAGTGAGAAAGTAAAAAATACAATAACCAACATTTTCAACAGAGCCGCCACTTAAAACGGTACCAGGTAGTCCAAATATTTTGTTTCAAACTATTACTTTTAAAATATAATTAAAATTAGCAGTTATATACCTGCTAGTTATGTTATGTATAGTACATTTTTAATTGAACGCAGACATAATTCTAATTCACTATATTATGCCTTTCACACTATATTGATATTAGACACTTAATTATCTTTGTGTAAGATGTAGAGTGGGATACAGTAGAAACCAAGTGAGTGCAATTTATTGCACATGTGGGCTGCTAGGTAGTTTAGTTATATTACAGTTGTAGAACACGTCTGTATTTTTCTACAAACAAATTAATTAAACCTGTTTATAAAACTATCTGCAACTTATACTGTTATAGATGAGTTGTGTAAGATATTTGTACTCTTATAGATTATATGTTGTGTTTGTAATTGTAAATATATTGCACAATATTCTTTAGCCTAAGGTATTCAATGACTGAATGTTTTCAGGAAGGAGACTAGAACTGTGTTTTGGCTGTTCTTAAACAAGACATTTAGAACTTTAGTTAATTATGTTACCATCAGAGTGTCGTCACTTTGAAAAGAAAGTTTTCTTTTGTTTGTCAGTTTAATGAGCCTTTAAAAGTATCTTCTAAATGCTGTTGTCCTTCAAAAGATTTTTTTTTTGTCAAAATGATGTATTAATTAATGCAAATTATGTCTGAAAAACTTGTAATTAGTTAAGCGTTATTCAAGTTGTAATAAAAACATAAACATTCATGTAACATCTGGCTTACATCTCTGACTCAGGATGGTTAAAATGTATTAAATATAAAACCATGGTGTTCCTGGTTTATAATATATTTATTTTAAATAAATAAGCATATGCTGCTGATGTACTAAATATTCTTGAAGTATATTAAAACACATAATCTTCGTTGAAATATTTATTTTGAAATAAGTCTTTGACGTTCCTATAGTCAAATTTAATATTTAGTAGAGTAGGCCTATGAGCAAGCTGATTCAGATGTTATGTTAAATGTAAAAAAGGGTTTTATATTTTTTAAACTTATTTATTGTATACTTTTAAGTTATTGGTACTTTTGGTAAATGAAATAATAGATCACTTATAAAAGGCGGGAGCCAAATTCATGCATTCTAGATTTGAAGTTATTAAAAAGTACTTTATTGAGTTATGGTAGATACAAAATTTTCTTCCCTTAATTATAAGGTTTATGTTTAAAAACATTGTATAAGTATCCAAGTCACTAATATGATAATATTTTTACCTTATTGTTTCCGTCTTGTGACTTCGTCTGCGTTTTTTATAATGACGCGTTTCGAAACCTATGTTTCATCATCAGATTATTTAATAAATAAATTAAAAGTTCACATTACAAAAACACAACAACATACAACTCACGACACATAACACATATAAATTGTCCGGTAGACGTCTACTACGGCGGGCGGTCGAGCGAAAACTGATAAGACGAGGTATTCCGTCGCAAAGACTCGGAGATCTTTATAGCCGAGTCATACAATAAGTTTGATTTAAAATGCAATTGGTCATTGAGTAATGCATTGCTATTGTATTTATTAGCTTTATAAATTTCAAATTCCTCCAGCGCGTTCGTATAAGTGCCTTTTGTGCAGATGTGAATGGGTTTAAAATTGGTAGCGAAATCACTGTATTGGTGGTTATTGTCTATGAGGTGAATCGCGTAATTTGACTTGTTTCCGTCCAAAATTTTCTTAGGCAAATGTTCCTTAAACCGTCTGGTTCGACGCAGACCCATTTTTGTTGTGTAGCCTATCTGTTACAGCAAGACAAAGCCGAAATTTACGTACATTGAAAAATTATTTATATTTTAATCACAAAAAATATAAAACCACTTTTTCAAAAGAAACTCAAAACTTCATAAGCTATTTAGCACTATTTTTATTTTGTAATAATTTGTCTGCTTACACACTTCCATAACAATGGTTAATTTGACTAAATTACAAGTGAAAAAGTATGAAACAATACCACAATTCAAACCCAGGTATCGGTCGAAGTTACGGTTTACTCACTTGTATGGTTTACTGACTATTTTGGAACTAATAGACTGAATATACATCATATGGGATGTTATTGAAAACAACCCTTATCAGTCTAATTAACCCTTGCTGAGGAAGTGTGTAAGCAGAAAAAATATTACAAAATAAAAATATCAATAAATAACACCACTGTGAGCTTAAATCATAATTAAGATTGTTTGCAATTTCGTTCAATACGAGGTGGTCAGTCTAATAGTTTAAAAAAACCGTAAACCTTAGAAGTGAAAAAACGTTCAATATCTGGTATGATCAGGTTGTCTCGGTTGGCAGAGCGTTAACACTGAATGGTAAAGTTCCTGGGTTCGAATCCCGGTCTTGGTTGATTTTTCACTTGTTATTTAGTTATTTAGTTATTTAGTTATTTAGTACATTTTAGTTATGCAATCTTCACCTGTACAATTTTTGTTTTGTAACTTTGGAAATTTAAATGTCAACATTGTTACTTTTAACATATTTTAAAGATTTAAAACATGTTCAATTCTTGCACTCAAAACCATTAATTTAGCTGCTATAACAACAGTTAGGGACACAACAAAATAAAAAAGATCTATCATAATAATTAATACTGTTTTATATGTTATTTAATATTATTTTATTCAAAAACTGCTCAAGATATTTTAAATTGGAAAGTATTTCCAACTGGTTAATACATTTTGTTTTTAATTGTTGGTCGAAAAATATTTAATTGTAGGGCACACAGCACTTAACAGTAAATATAATTCACAATTAATAAAGTAATAAAACTATAGTAGCCCAGTCGGTATAGGTTACAACTACCAGTAATTTGCAATATGGCTGAATTTTTTTTATAAGTACATTAAAGTATGTAGATTAACATAAAAAAAAGTTTACCAGTCTATCGATTTCCCAAAGTTGAAAAAAATCGATTATCATTTTTTTTCGATTATCCTTAATATTTCGAGCTAAGATGAAGATAGAGGAAAATAAAAAATACCACCGTGTAGGGGAGGTATTTTTCAACAAAAAAGGTCATATGTATTTATTTTGTCCGAGCAATGGTTTGTCTGGAAAAAAATCGATAATGAAGGTACGTATTTTGCAGCAGGGTAAATCACTAAAAGGGGACATCTTATTCATATATGAAGCGTTGGCTCATTCTAAATTGGCCGAATTTTAATATATCGAATTGAAACTTGACATAGGAGTTAAAATATATATTTTAAAAATTTATGCTGAGTCTCAGCTTGTTATCTTGAAAATTACTGGTACTTTTGGTCTAAATTGACCTTTACCGACTGGCCTATAGTACATTTATAAAAATACAATCTATTATACATTTATGTAACGTACCTGCCCCAACTGCTTCATTGTAAAAGTTTACTGAATAAATTCTAGTTATAAACGTTTCCGATGTAAAGAAACTTCGTGAACAGCTGTTCTGTCGCCAACTATTGCCAATACCATGTTGCTGCAACCATTAGTTGGAAAATGTTATTTACAATGCTATTGGAAATTCGTATAGAAAATATTTAAAACATGTTTAATTACCATTGAGAATAAATTGTAGAACTGAATAACATGCTTCTGTTATATTTTAAAGCTCACACACAAATTTTACATTTTATGTGAAAAGTTTTAGTGAGTTGCTTTACCTGTCAGGCACTAGTAAAATATCACCTGTTCAATAGACATCGTTATCTAAGAACTGAATAATATTAAGAAATCTCTTACTTTAATAAAACAGTTTTTGAAACAAAATTATTTCCAACAAAAACTATTTTAACATAAAAACTAATTTAAAATCTTTCTTTTGGTTCATTTTAAATATTGTTTAACTAAAAGTGTAATATTTTTTGTAGGTCTAAGTATTGTTATTTCAAGTGAGGCTAAACGTGACAGTAGGAGTACTCACATGACTTGTAATATTTTCATCAACTCTTAATCTTTAGACATTTTTACCATAGAATATTAAAACTGCTGCAGACTGAAAAAGACAGTACAATATGAAAACAACGGCTTTGATGTGATGGACTTAATCCCCAAGGCGACGATAACAGATTGTCCGAAGGGACGGTAATGGACGTTTTATTAGTTTTAATCTGAAGACTAAACAAGGAAAATCAAATAAGTCTTGTTTGTTTGCTGCTTTTACAAATATGGAAAATTAAAGTATAACAGTGTAGTTTCTTGTCTTCCTTTAACTCAAATAGGCCTACAACTTTGTTTTTAATTATACAGGGTTCGTTAAAAGTATGGAGACACCCCCTTAACTCTCCACCGAGCATTGATAGAAAATCCAAACCCGTGGGTTGTTTGTAGGTCATAAAAACACACTTCCCCATGTATAGGGCAACGTTGCCCCTAAACTCAAAATAGGAATTTTTGGAGGCTACTCAATATTTTTAAATGGGAAGTATAGTCATGTGATACCTCATTTTAAAGGTCTATTTAAGACTAGGAAAATGACATAAAGAAAATAAAAATCGGACCACCCAAAACAAAATAGTGGCCCTAAACGTGTTGAAATAAATCGACATAAAGTTGCTAATATCTCGAAAAGGTAAAGTTTTTAGAAAAAATTTCAAAAGACAAAAAATTTTTATTTCAAATTGCTTGACCTACAACATTGCTTCCAAATCGATTTCGTGAATTTTATTTTTACTCCTCCATCTCAAATAAAATGTTGTAAAAAATAAAATTTTCGAAATCGATTTGGAAGCAATATGTTAGGTCAAGCACTTTGAAATAAACAATTTTTTTCTCTTGAAATTTTTTCTAAAAACTCTTGCTTTTCGATATATTAGCAACCTTATGTCGATTTATTTTAACACGTTTAGAACCGCTATTTTGTTTTTTGGTACTCAGATTTTTATTTTATTTATGTAATTTTCCTAGTCTTAAATAGACCTTTAAAGTGTGCTTTCATGACCTATAAACAACCCCCGGATTTATATTTTCTATCAATTCTCGGTGGAGAGTTAAGGGGGTGTGTCTCCAAACTTTTAACTAACCCTGTATAATTAAAAACAAAGTTGTAGGCCTATTTGAGTTAAAGCAAGAAAAGAAACTACACTGTTATACTTTAATTTTCCATATTTGTAAAAGCAGCAAACAAAGAAGATTTATTTGATTTTCCTTGTTAAAACATATATAATTTGTTTTATTTATTCTGATTTAACATTTGTAATTGTTTTCTTGAAATTAAGAAACTGCATTCAAGCTGAGTAACTCAAATAGGTCCACCATTTGCTATCTTAAATTTGTTATAAAACAATCCAATTTATAATAGACCTTGATTGTAACAACTGTTCAAATACGTTTTACAGATTTTGATAAATTGAGTATTGTGAACTGTACAAAAGTATACTGCGAAAATATTTAATATTTGTTCGATGCACCCCGATATTTCCTTGCATTAATTTTAACTCTAAAATGTAATAGTTCAGTAAATAGTTATGATCAATTATTGAAGGGTAAAGTAGATTCTAAAACTACAGTAGGTCACATGTTTCTTTAAAAGTCAAGACCTGTTAATAATTATTTAATTTTTTAAATATCAAAATGAAATTACTTTTTTAAGAGACATTATATTGTAAGATTTTACTTTATTTCCGTATTATAGAGAAAAAATAACAAAAACTAGCTTTTCACGACTTATAATGTACGTGTACGAAGTTCCAAGTGTATAGTAATTATTCAGACTTTATGGAAATAAATATTAACACATAATGCAAAGTGTTTCTATATTATCCTCTGTTACCACTACCATTCAACGTATTATATTCTTTACGGTAATACTATTTTTATGTATAGCTCGTTAGATTTAGCAAGGACTTTACGATGCGCTGGAGGGATGGAAGAATATAGGCAAGTGGGTTCGACCTTTGGAGGGGAAGAGACTGTTGAGAATAGTGTGATTTTTCGTTTATTTACGTTTCATACACCAAAGAATCCGAAACAAGCCTTATCTCAGTTTTTGTCTGTCTGGTGTCGGTAACGCCCGCGGACCTGTTTCGTGTTCATGATTAACGTTAAAACAACTTATAACGATAGATATAATAACTATTTTAACAAAGAAATAAACATGAGTAATAATAAAAACTACATTTTGATACTATTTAAAGTATTAAGTAAACTAAATAAATGTATAACTTACTATTTAAAAAAGTACATAAATAGGCCTACGTTTATTCATGTAAAAGTATCGGTAGTAGTGTATTAAAATTCTGTCTATTAATATTATGCGATGATTTGATATCAGCTGTTCCAATTAATTTAGTGGATATGAAAATCAGGTGACCTCAATAATTTAGTTAGTACTGTAAACGAAAACTAGGCCAATGTTGTCATTTTTACTTCAGGAATGTTACTGAGAAAATAGGTTATTTTGAAAATAAATATATTAAATTTATTATTAATATTATTAATCACAGTGTGATGAAAAGTCTCGTTTCGAAAAAGCATCACTTTCGGTCCTAGTGATGAAATATACTATTTACTGAATGTCGAAAAAACACATTATGAATCTTAAAAACCGACAGTTAAGTTATAAAACTAGCATACCCACATAAAATGCTTCCATTAAACCTAATTATACAAATATAAACAATAAAAAAAAAACAACGCTAAATAACAATAATAAACAGCCATAGTTAAATTAAAAATTGATTTGTGCACGGACAATAATGTTATTGGAAACGCGTACAATTGCTTCAAGACCAGAACAGGAAGTGTTCTGTTCAAAGCTCGGTAATCGACTGAGCTTCTCTGATCCCCCACCACTCGAATTAACTCCGAGTCTACTGCGCATCTCGAGGTCACAGTCCTTGCTACAAATTCCGAGCTATACGTGGTATATTTATTGATTTCGTATCATAAAATACATTCATAAAACTATAATCTAATTTTACTTACGAAGACTGCTACTTTCTCTCAAATTTGAAAGAATATGACTATGGAGTGATTTAATTATAAGTTTTAAATTCAGTATGCCTGTTGTTTATTGTTTGATATTAATTAAAGAATTAAACTATAATCTGAAAACTAAAGTCTAAATTTTATTCTTTATCAGGCTTTTTATAAAAAAAAGACTGATCAGGGATTGAAAAGTGAAAATAATTTGAGAAAACCTCACTGATTTTATCAATTAAACTGTCAATATTTTCAAACTAAGGCAACAGTAATGTGCGGACTCCTTTTAAAAAATTTGAATAATTTGAAATTTATGTTTTACTTATATATATTAATACAAATAGTTTAAAGTTACACAAAATACTATTACTGCACGTATTGTGTTTAGTAATTTTAGTCCTTTGGGTATTGCACCTTTTCCTCAATCCATTAAAAATGTTGGTATTTCAAAAAATATTATAGTTTCAGACTAACATTATTATTTAAGAGCTTGAATAACCGTTCTTTACTACAGAGCATTAATTAATTATTCTTAGTTTTTCCTGAAAAATTTATTATAAAATATTTTTGTAATGTCACTACTTATATCAGTGATCTTTAACAAACGTTTGTTGCTAAGCTTTTGACTCAAATCAGCTGTTTTATTTGTAATAGGTATAACAGTAAACCAACTTATGTCAATGCTAATTTTACGCTTAAAATTCAACATTTTGCTCAATCGTTTTTAGTGTGTGTCTATGACTCCATAAGAATGTACCTTTAATTTTAATTAATCATTCTTTTAATATAAAGCCTTTTGTATAGCCTAATATATAATATAAATTGTTCCATATTGGCTGAATTTTCAATTTCATACACTGATTATATTATCACTTCCCTTCACTTCACACTTTTGTGTTTGTCAAAGTCAAGCACAAAATGTGATTATTTGTAAACTTTTGTTTCTCAACGAGTATGTTATTATTCTCCATGATAAATAAAAGTATTATAAATTATTTAGTTTAACCAAACCTAAATCTATATATATAAAAGCCAAAACCCACTGATTCACTGACTCAC
>JAGFPH010009346.1:25284-47764 GCA_018207615.1 Philaenus spumarius | reverse complement strand
TACACACGGGCTTATTAGTGGGAGAATTTGCGCAAAAACCTTACACGAATAGTGAAAAATCATTTAACTGGAGCTTCCTAACAATTTTGTTCCTTGTTCCGGGGACTGTACCTGAAATACCTTTGCACAGGATTTTAGTAAATTTAATTACCTTTCGAACGATATAGCTCAAAAACTGCACACGGGCTTATGAGTGGGAGAAATAATGCAATTTCCTCGCTCTAACTTTGCCATTTTGGTTTCAATCAAACAAGCCGCCATTTTGTGTAAAATTGAAAAATAAAAATATTAATGTCTGGGACATTCAACAAGGACCCTTCCACTAAAATTTCAGCTATTTTGAAGCATATTTATTACCATTTTATCAAGGTTGGAAAAACCCATATACTTATATACCCTTAAATCCCTACCCAAAAACGATTATTCGGTATAACTCCGCCATTTTGAATCGGATCGAAAAACAAAAAAAAAGCGTCTCTGAAGAATCCTACTAGGACCCTTTCAACAAAAAATCAGCAATTTTGAATCATATTTACTACCACTTACCAATCCGGGAATAAAACATATATATATATAAAGTAATTTTCAAGTTGGGTCGAGTGTAATAGCTCTTATTTTCTTCAAAAATTAGGCTAATAAAAACAAAACTTAATTTAAAGAAAAAGTGTTTTTAATACGATTGTAAGCAGACAGTAAATAACACATCTAATAATTGAAAAATATTAAATTTTTTACGCAGACAAAAAATACTAGTGTTGAAAGTGAGGACAAAGTTGCATTACAAACAATGGTTAAAATACATGGCATATATTTAACTGGTTATACAATTGACAGAAGGTTCTAGAAGAATTACAGGAAACTCACAACGTCAGAGTTCGTGATATAGTGCAATCCATAAGTTAGTCATTAACTAGACTCGTGGGAAGGGTGAATGTCCCCATGTCAGTCGTTAGCAAGACTCAGAGGTGTAAAGATGCATGTCATCCAATGCAACTAAGTTGGGTTGGATTAAACAGTTATTCAAGAACAAATAATATATTTAATTGTATTGCTAGTATTGAATGAAATACTTCTGTCGGAGTAGTGTTGAGAAGTCATATCTTCATGGTGACGTAAAAGAAAATGTAAAATCTGTTCAATGAAACCAGATTTACGAGTCTTCATGGTTGGTGAAGTAGTGAGTTTAAAATAAAAAAGGATTGTAATGTTCTATGAAAGAAAAGTCGATCGAGTGAATTTAGGAAAAGTGCCATGTGGTAAAAGGACCATTTCAGCTATCAAAAAAGCTTGCACAAGTATTATTTTTTAATTATATTTCTTCTGTCTGAATTTAATTAAAATTGTATATACATTTTTTATCATTACTTTAAACATATACAAATTAGAATATTTTCTTTTGTGTTAGAAATTGTGTTATTTTTATATCTTTATTTATTTAACTTAAATTTTAAAAAGAAAAACATGTCTCCTAAACATTTGAAATCAGCCATCATGTCTTAATGTCAGCTTTCATTATAATATTTGCAATTCATTATTCCAAGTACTTGGACAGTAATCAAAACAAAATTTATACATTTAATTTTATTTTATAAATTTATATATATAATTTAAATGTAAGATTTCAATAAATTGTACAGTAAAAAAATGGTGTCGGCGTGTGTTTTCAGAGGCGAACTATGGTCAACGAACAGAATTGTCAATCTGTGAAACGCAAGTGGCCAGTCGAATAATCTACCAAATAAGACATTTGTGACTCTGATGTCAGAGATGTCATATATGGTATAGCATGTTGGATTGGATGAGGATTCGTCAAGATGGCTGTAAACCATCATTTTGTAACATCATTAGGTTTGTTTACATTCATCACTTAGAATAATAATTTCAGCTTTGTTAACATTTTGATTTTGAAGTTGTTACAATTCAAATATTTCCCTAACTCTGTAAATAAAATAAGAACGAAATTAAAAATACGTATTGGAGCGAGAGAGATAGAAGTCAAATTGGAATGTCATTCATTTAGTTAATCCGTCATACACGCCCGACACCTAGCGACAATTATGCGCAACACTAAATACAACAAAAAGGTACAATCAAATCACGACTTTCAACTCGAATTCATTAAAATAAAATTACAAAACGAATCTGTAGACCTACATTTCCTACATCAAAAATATTCAAAACTAAATTCTGCATCCAGGAAAGCTAGAATAACAACATAAAACCAAGTCAATCGACAAAGATTTACGTTAAAATGTAAGGAGAAACTAGGCCTATCTAATTACAAATCGAAGAGAAGTTGGCAGAATAAATCCGATTACAAGAAAAATACATTCTTATTAGAAAATTAAACCAGACCTACGAAAAGAACCAATTTTTTACATCTCAAATGTCTTTGGTCTAAATCTAAAATAAACGCCGATAAGCTATTATAAATATAAAACCGAAGCCTCGACCGACAAAATTTAATCGTAAGCGGATATTTCATTTATGTAAGCTCCTCCCACGAAACGCTGTGATTGGTCCACGTAATTCTTGCCACCAAATGAAAAAATACGAAAAATAAGATATATACATTCTAGAAATTAGAAAGCAATTATTGTAATAAGGAGTTATTTAAGTGTTTTATATAATTTAACTGTTTAAAATCATATTAAATTTCATTGTAAAACATTGTTATGTATCAAAACAAATCCACACAATTAAATAAAGACACAATTCCAATAAATCACTTCACGACTCCCAAACACCTATTACATTAACAAACCCAAATCCCAGAAGATATGAAGATTCATCAGGCGTTATTATGCATTTCCTGGAAAGGTAGACAAGCCCCAAAAGAAGGACATTGTTGAGTTGGCCACTGAATAGTGCAGTTGATACAATTTTGGCTGTTGAAATTTAAAGAAAAGAATCGGTATTTGAATAAATATGAAGCTTATGAAGTACAGTGTTTTCCTTTTATAACAATTATTATCAAATTCTAATCTACAAGAACAAACAACCAATTGGGTGAGAACTTTCCAATTAACTAGGCCTAGTCTATTTTAAGATCCAACACCAAACCAGTTACCTTAGAGGGATAACTTATCTGTTTAAACTAAACTGTGAATGATAATACATATATATGTTATGCATATAGATTTACCAAGAACCTTTGACTTTTAAATTATCGTAAATTCAGTGATCCATTATAATACTCAATCCATTTAACCAAATAACCTTTTTGACGATTCCTTATAATCTTGCTCTCTTTAATTTTGTAAATATGTTAATTGTGTTATCTATAATTAAATTTGTTTTCTTTTTAAATACTTTGGGAAAAAGACGGCTCCAACCCACCGAGTTAAGATCTTGTGTTTTAAAATTTTTATTGAACAACAATTAATAAATTGTTTATCATCAAACTTAGTATTCATAATCTAAATAATATTGTTCTCTGAAAAGAAATATAATTTTATGTATTACCTGTAATAATACAGAAGTAAAAGATTGTTTTATAATTGTAACCCTTGTCGACCATCTTATTTTAATATAGATCTAATTGTAAAGTAAAGTTTTTGTGTGTGTTGTATTAAAGTTATGAAAATATTTTAATTTAATAATTTACTTTACATAATAGTAAAGAAAAATAATTAATAAACAATAATAATAAATAAATTCTTATACTAGGCCTTACATGATTTTTTAACTTCAAAAATGTTTTTTATATTTTTGACTAAAAATTATCGGATTTTAAAATTTCTTTTTATTATAAATTTTTATTTTTGTAACCTTATTAATTTACAGTCTTATTATTTCAATTAGAGTAAACAGGGCTAAACTTTATGAAATATTATTAAAAACATCTTCTACATGATCATAAAATACTTAAAGGCCTCTTGTTTATTTTGGTAAAATATAATTCTCTTTTTGTTCTACTAAAATAATTTAAAATTGGCTAAAAATACTGACCTAAATGCAACTGTACATCTTTCACTTCAATTGTGTTAGCTTTACGATGTTTAGCCAAAAGGCATGCAGAGTTAACAGTGGATTCGACAAAATCATCTGCAAGTTGCAATAATATCTCCTCAACTTCTTCATCAAGTTGTTCTGTCGCATCTACTTCTCTTACTAACTCCTGGAGTCTTGATTTTGTTAATACCTGTACATGTAAATTGTACAAAAAATGTATTAAATGTACACACAAAATCTTTAAAAATAAATATACATACAACTCTAATGGTTTGTGTTCTTATTAGCTTTATTTTTATTTAACTATGAAAAACATGTTTTAAGCCTTTATAAGGTTATATCATTATGTTTTAAACCATTTTAATACCATATTTTAAATTTATTATGGAATATGACGTTTTTTTTAAGGAAAGATGTTGACAAATTTTAAGGGCCAAAAGAACTAAATGCTTTTGAAAAAATCGATCTATATGATTTCCAACAATATTAATTTGCTGGCTATCTGTTGAGTATAATATCCGGTCTGTTGACTATCGAGTCTACAATCAATCATTATTCCAGAACTTGAATAGATTTGAAAAAATAGTGTAAAAGTTAAAATATATACATACCTCAAAGAAAGAATAAACAACGCTTGGAAAATTTAATAGAAATAATTATAAATGTTTGTGTTACATATCATACGACTAATACGCCTTTCTAAATAAGCAATGCAAGTTTTATATTACTAACAAATGTGCCATAGATTTTTTTTTTTTTTTGATTTAACGTCCTGCTGTTTTGCACTTAAGGCTAATGAAGACGGGACCTACAGTTTTACGTGGAATCCGAACCACAGCCAACGATGTCTGTTAAGAAACCATTTAGAAAATTATTCGGGGTCAATGGGAATTGAACCCGGAACTTTTCCATTGATGGTTGCCATGACGATTGATAAAGCATTGACGCCTTAACAACCACGGCTATCGTGGCCGATCCCAAATGTGCCATAGAATGTAATTCTTGAAAGAATAAAACACTGCCAAAACACCCCTTCGGTTTTAGTTCGGTTGTATTTGTTTTTACCTGAGCTGATGTATCTTGTTGGATTTTATGCTGAGATGTGGGGCTGGCAGTGGACGTTTGAGTTGGACTTCCAGTAGAAGACATGTTACTTAAAACTGATTGTAAATTACCCAAGGATGGAGCAGGGGAAGAAGTTTCATTCTGAAACAAAAATTCCAAAAACAAAACATTTACATAATTTTATTCATTACAATTTGACAGGTTTGAACGTATAAATTTTAAAAAATACATTATTTTACCTTGCTTCACTAATGTATTTTACAAATTATTTATTCAATGTTTTGTATGAATATTTAACAAACTTTTTTGTACCATGTCTATCTGCAGTTTGTATTGACACCTTTCTTTTTGCTGACTACTGGTTTCAAAGCTCTGTATCTCCAATATCAAGTCTTGAATACACAAGCACTAAACATTCATTTGTGTTTCATTACAATATTACTATGTTGTGACATGTGTTTTAAAAACAATTTGAGCCAACAGTACTAGATTATATTTACAAAATGATTTCAATTTGATGCAACATTACATTTTTTTGGCCCACTAATATGCCCTGACTAAGACCCTTCGCTCACGGGGCGAGAGAGACTCGAACTTGAAGGGATTCAGCCTCCACTCGACTTCCTATGTAAGTGAAGCGATCTCCCAACGAGGCGTTTTAATGACAAAACGAGAGAGACTCGAACTCGAAGCGAGAGAGGCTCAAAAATGTTGTTTCAACATCTTTGAAATGGCTTTCCAAAGCAAGACGAGTTAATTCAACTGCTTCTTGAGAAAGAAAGTGGAAACTGACTTTTTCAATTCTGGTCTTACAAAAATCAATCAGTTCAGTCACTGTTATTATTTGTTTTTCTAGGGGTCTTTGAAGACTTTCCTTTTCGAGCTAAGCGTTTCACAGAACCTCCTATTATGTCACATTCCGTTTTGCCATGACTGGTTGCAAAAAATTACCACTGAGCTCTAAATTGAAAATCTTTCTCATGCTAACATAGATTTATAAAGTTGTATTTATTTTTATACTGGGCAGCACATCCATCCTAAAGTAATGAATCTCTTTAATGTGGGTGGTTCTGTTTCAAGAAGGCAGTCACAGTTTTTGGATTTCGTGCACCATACTTAGTCCATGTTTGAGGTCATTAGGTATGATGCAAAGAGGTAGAACAATGAACAATGTTTGAATGATTACAGGATGAATAGTGCATGAATCTGAGGTCCAATGGTAACCTTGGGTTTCTTGTTGTATTGTGATTGCATAATTTTCACTGAAGTCCATTGAGATAGCAGCTACATTGGAAGGAGCTGTTTCCTTTAAATTTTTAATCCTTGTGATTTGGCAATGAAAGAATGGGGCATTAATTTGTTTAGTTTTTCAACTAATGTTTCAATAAATTCATCAACAGAAATTGAACTTCGTATCACATCAGTTAGAAATGTGGAAACCCACTGACTACAAAAGTTAATTGATTTATAAATAAAAAATTGAAGTGTGTAAATAGACTACTATTTTTTTTATCAAGAATAAATGAAGATAAAATGGTAAATGAAAGGTAATAAACAATAAAAAAAAATTGGGCCTGCATCGGACCAGACGGTGGAAGTTATACTTCTTTGGCCATTCGTATATTTTCCTATAATTTTTTTTTTTAATTTCCCAGCCGGGGATCGAACCAGGGATTCTAGCGTGGAAGTCGAGTGCCTTAACCACTCACCCACCGAGACTCTTGAGGTATCTCTTGTAGAGAAAAGGTATAAAAAGTCACTTTCCGGATTTTACTCCTAACGCGTGAAGCGGTTTCTCGACCGATACCCCATCCCGATTACAACGGGTGCAAAGAAGTATAACTTAAAAATTAGTATTCCCTTATTTATTTAGCAGACAACAAATTTAATAAAGTTGAATTTACAAAATTGCAAGGTAATGGATTGAATTTAATTAAAACAAAAATAATACTATTGCTGCTTTGTAGTCTTTTTCTATAAAAGCTTAACTTATAGCCAAGAGGTTTTTGTTTATTTACAGCACCAAGTGCAAAAGCTGTGTGATTATTTTTGCTTTCTATTGAAGCAAGTCTCTGGAAAAGTAAGTCTTACAAAATTCTGGTTTTGGAATCGCGTGAGAAGACATAAACAAGATGGCGGACATGCTAGTGTGATTGGCTACATTAAAATGTGTGCGTAACTGCTAAAACGTTTATTTTTACAAAAATGAATATTTTTCCAAAATGTTTCAAAATAAATATTTTTGGTAACTATATTTATGTTGATCATTTAATTTGCTTTTGAGATAGTTGCAAAATCAGGATTCCCTCTTTTTTGGCTTGATGTTTGACCATGATTTACTCAGAAAAGGTTTTTGAAGCAATTTTAAAATGGTTAAACAGGATTAGGACTACATATTAAAAATACAATTTGTTTTCTTAAATAATAAATTTAAATTAATTAATTTACCAAAGTAAATGTTTTTAACCAAGATGGTACACACACACACACACACACATATATATATATATATATATATACAACAATATTTAACAACATAATATCAAAATCACTTTCAACATATTTAATATCTTCTAAGGAGATTGTGCATAATTATGGGAAATAGTACAGACATTTTGAATTGCATTCCCACCTTCCTATTTAGTGTTGTAGCTAATTTATTTTCATAGTAATAAATCAGCTGCAAAAAATTAAAGTGGAGATTAACAGATGTATAAAATTTATTTTCCTTTATATACCATATTATGGTAAGCTATAGAGGAAAAGGAAAGATATTTAGAATTGCATGTTATGTTTTAGATCCAATATGATGTAAAGTCTATAGGTAATTATTTTCTGCTCTATGACTACAAAAAATATAAAACCGTATAATTAGTTGTAATGCTTCTTGCAGTAAAAAACTTCAAAAGACAAATCAGTAGGCCTACTATGATTAATACTGTTCAAAATCTAAAAAAAACAACAGATTCTACTGTAGTAGGCAATGACTTTCACAATATTTCTCAAATGAATCTCTTATGGTAGGTTATGAAGCACATACTTAGGTTTATTGATGTTTATATAACAAAATTTTACTTACCGAATATGACATGTCCGAGTCTAAGGACATAACACTTTGTTGGCTGCTGTGTAAACTACTTCCATCCATTGTCTACAAATCTTTGTCTTTAAACGCCTGTTTAAAAGATATAAAAACGTTTCATTAGGCCTATTAAAAACCTTTGAATAAAACAATACCAAGAATACACATAAATTTCCTATAAATATTAAATCACATTTTTATTCTCTCTAAACTTTATACAATATTACAATAACTTGTAGAGAAAAATAAAACTTACACGAGCAAAAGTCCTGTGCATGAGTGAATTTGCTACGATGAAAAGATGTAAAAAATAACAAAAAGAGTAGCGGTATACAAAATTGAGCAACAAAATACACATTTCCTCAAATGTTTTGGCAGCAACAAATCAAACGATAAGATTTATATAGAAGTTTAGAAGTCTACTATGTACCGGTAATAAATTACATGCAAGTCCTCTGACAACTCGAACCAAAATCCACAGATGAGTAGGCTAATACCCTACCGAAACCCGACCTGACAAACCAGTATTCAGTCAAGTCTACCATTGTTGTGTCAGTAGTAGGCCTACTTCGGTTGGCAGCATTACTCTCTTTCTGAAAAAAGGTCGCCGTATTCAAAGATATCAACAAGAAGGTGTGTTCAAAACTTACTTCGGATGTGTTTCTAAGTTAAAAGTACATGATTAGATTAGAGCGTTGCATTCATATGATTGCTTGAGAGGCAAACGGTTAAGACAATTTATAATATTTAAAATATATTATGCATTTCACTCACCTTGAGATTAAAATACGTTGTCCAAGTGCCGTAGTCCAAATTAAAAATAATATTGGGAAAAGTATTCCACATCAACAATACACACACAACACATACACAGTAGGCCTACTATGGACAATATTTTACAATTACACACGACGTTTTGCGAAGAACAAAAACACTTCGCGTCTTCAGGTGAATACAGACAACTAAGTCAGTTAACCAGTGTTAGGCGATCTGAGAGGCTTAGACGTAGGACTTAGTTGTGTGTATTCACCTGAAGACGCGAATTGTTTTTGTTCTTCGCGAAACGTCGTGTGTAATTGTAAAATATTGTCCATAGTACTGTGTGTGTTTTTTTGTATGTGTTGTGTGTCTATTGTTCATGTGGAATACTTTTCCCAATATTATTTTTAATTTGGACTACGGCACGTGGACAATGTATTTTAATCTCAAGGTGGGTGAAATCCATAATATATTTTAAATATCTTATACCCCACCTATAATGTCCTTCAAGATAACAATTTATAATATCTATAACTTTTCAATATTAAATGTTTCTCATTGGAATGGATGTAACACTGATATCTGTAAAGTAGGAGAAGAAAGCAGTTAAATTTTGAATGTCCAAAATACTTTAATTTAATACAGGTTTGGCTAAATTTAAATAGGGTATATAGGCCTACATACTCTAACCTAAAAATAACAATACCTGAATCCAAACTAACTTACAATTTGGCCATTCTATGCTAAAGGAATAAGTAATCTTCGTTGCAGATAATCATTTTCTAATTTGTCAATAGATGTTTATATGACATTATACTTTATTGTGTCGTTATCTTCTTTTACATTTAAATGTTGAATACAGGTAAACATACTGCGACTAAAGACCATAAGTTAGAACTTCAGGCTATTTTTATTTTTGTTGACGGAGGGTCATATAGAAAATTTGCGCCGTTGTAGGCTAACTATAAGTCTACAAATTTTATGTTTAGGTTAATTTTTGTTTTAATACATGATAATATGTGCATTAAAATTGAAACTAATAGCTGTGACATGTGTGAATACATTAGAACAGTGTGGCATTCGTCATCGAGTACTTGGTGAAATATACATTCTTATAGACCTATGTTGCTGCAAGGTCTACAAAAACTTTTGTATTGTTTGCAATTTGTTCTATTAAATTTACGCCTAGGTCTAGTAAGATTGTATTTGCTAATTACATTGATTTTAGGCCTAAAATCAGTCTTCAGTCAGTTCATTGAGTAATATTATTAAAAGAATTTTTTACTCATAGCTTGGCACCTTTGCCATAGGTAAATATCTACATAATATGGCGAGTATGCATATTGTAAATTTAATCTTTTATTCCTAAAGTTTAGTGAACGATATCAAAATTCGGAGATACATTTTAGGTTATGATTAATTCTGAGCTCAGTTTCCTAACCTAAATGAAATTGTAGTTGCAACATTCAACTAACAATGTCCGACTACCTACTGTATAACAGCACGTAGCCGTAGTACAAATATTATCAACACTATTTTGTTTAATAAACAATAACAATTCATCAATTACCACTAATTCAATGTTCTATATTACTCTATCTTCTAATTTTGAATCGTCCAACTCCAGTTAGCCCAGTACTGCTTACTGCTTTCAGTCAATTGCAATAATTCTTAACACATTTCACTCAGTTTTCATTATAGAACGGCTAACACTCAACACTCAACTGTAATTGTTTACATTACAATTTCACCTTTCACCCAGCATTGCCACCAATAAAAACTAAAATTCTCTTCTGATCATTAAGTTATTATTATTTCCATTCTTCAAGTACTGCCAGACATACTTAAGTGAAAGTCTTAATTATTCATTATTTTTAATTCTAATAATGGTTTGCCTATTGATTTTTCATTATTTTATTTGTTTTTATATTTTGATTGTTCCACAGAGCCTGCGCCTATTATCGTGGTTAGGTACTTGATATATATGCCCAGTTTTCCTACTTCATAGTTTTCCTATTGTTTGTATAACTATTTTAAGATCACTTTACTCACATACTTTTCAGTGTACCAAGTAGCCTGCAAGAGGAGAATATTTTTAATTTCGAAACATTAGCCTATCAAACATTTTTGAAAATGTTTTTAAATGTGCCATAATCTATAATGATCTGATGAACTTAATTTACTTGAGGCTGCCAATTTTATCCACTTAAATATTAATAGAAATTATAAATTCCTTAGTATGATTAATCTATGTGCAATATAAATGAATATATATGTGCACATTATACACATCACAAGTTATAATATTAAGTCATTGTTTAGGAATCTTATACTGTGGTGTCTTATAAGTTTCTACAATCACTTTTCTTATAGAAATATGTATTACTAGGGAGACCCCTGCGTGCTCCGCACGCCAACCCCCAATGGAACCTTCCAAAAACATAATGATGTTATGTTTTATTTATAGTAAAGGTGTAGGATTAATAATAACCTTAAAACTAAGATGGTAAATAATGTTAAATGTTCAAATCAAATTGTTTCGTATATTTTATAACATCAGTTATAATAATGAATTGTTAAAAGAACCTGCAAGCCTCAGGTCTACACTTTAAAACCCTAACCTAAAAGCTAGAAATACAAAAATAAACATGGGTCAAGATAGCTTACGAAATTTATCCGGTATTACTCTTGGTAATATTATCTCTGGGTATTACCAACTTTTATTTGGAGGTGGGGAATATTAACTATCACTTCCCCTACATTCCAGGTGTTGAAAGTAGGTCACATCCGGTATAATTGTTTCAAATTTTGAAATTAGCTGTTAATGTAAATATAGGAGCAACCACAGCTATATTACGATATCTGTTATTTTATTTAATAATTGGTTGCTATGGTAATAAATGTAAATACAGGTGTTGGTTTATCATTCTAGGCCCAACCTAAGAATTTTTTCCGACTAATTTACAAAAATATTGAAATAAAAAAAGGTTTTTATCGAAATTAATTATAGCCTATGTTACTCAGGGATAGTGTAGCTTTTTATTAGTAAAACAATTTTTTCAATCGGTTCTGTAGTGCCAGAGATTACCCCCCTACATACAAAAAAACAAACTTTATACCTCTTTATAATATTAGCATAGATCTAATGTTTTAATGTATACTTCAGAACAGCTGTTTTATGTTTTTAATTTATTTATTTAATACCAAATGTTTTAAGGGGATTCCCTACTGAAAAATAACCATTTTCCAAAAAAAAAACCAAAATCATTTTTCTTTTTTTCCTGGTTCTATAGTTTATAAGGTTTAAGAAAAACATAATATATGCCACAAAAGTTCTTTATATCAATGTGAAAAATTTATTGAAAGCAAGCGCGCACCTACTTTCGGTCGAGTTGAACTTCTTTATGTTTTCTATTTGGACTAAAAAGATTTTTTATTTTTTTAAAGTATAGTTGCAAAGAAGGACAACAATGTTTATTGTTAGGCTTTGAATGCCTCCAATATGTAAGTAAAACATACCTTGACTACAAATACAGTTTGTGCAAGTTATTCCCTTCTATGGCTGCTAAAATAACTAATGGAATCTTTAAACGCGATTTCCCGCAACTTTTCAATATTGATATTTTTTACACAAAAGTTCTTATAACTTTTTAACTGCTAAAGCTACACTGATGAAATTTTTACCACATCTTTAGCAGGTAATAATGCAACTTTTTGGGTATTTTTATTCCTCTAGGACAAATAAAAGAGTTTTTTTTTTTAAATGTGTAAATCACAAATTTGTTTTATATATATATTTTTTTGTAAGGTCATAACTACTAAACTTTTAGTGGTAAGAATATGACTATACCCAAAAATGTAGTGCTTTTTATATACTTTAAAACAAGATATCAAACATCCAAATTGGTTCAGTAGTAAAAAAGTTATAAGAGATTTAAAAAAACATATTTTTTGTCTAAAAAAAACGAAAAAAACACAAAAAGGTATGTAAAATATATTTGTTTGCCAATTCTTACAAGTGTAAACAACTTTTTATATTCTAATGAATGTATAAAAAAAATAGTTCATAATTAAAAAAGGCCTATTATAGAAAACCCCTATTTTCAGTAGGGAATCCCCTTAATGTAAATAAAGCAGATGTTTTTTAATTCTCATGTATTTCTTTTGGGGATTTTTCGTTTTTCGGGGATACCAAAAACCCCTTAGTTTTTAATTTGAGAAAAAACTTATATTTTTCCCTCGTTCCTTGAATCGATAGCTTTAATTTGATACTTCTCCCATCATCCTACGATTTACCAAATTCCCACAATTTTGAATCTAAAATTTCGCTTACAGAATTATATATTAGGACTAGGGGAGACGGGAGACCCCTGCGTGCTCCGCACGCCAACCCCCAATGGAACCTTCTAAAAACAAATGTTATGTTTTATTTATAATAAAGTTATATGATTAATAATAATAACCTCAAAATTAAGATAATAAATAATGATAACTGTTCAAATCAAATTATTTCTTATATTTCATAACAGCAGTTATAATAATGGTTAAAAGAACCAGCAAGGCTCAGGTCTACACTTTAAAACCCTAACCTAAAATCTAGAAATACAAAAATAATTGCTTCAAATTTTGAAATCAGTTGTTAATGGAAATATTGGAACAGACAGCTATATATCCCCGGTATCTGTTCTTTTATTCAATTTATTGTTATGGTAATAAATGTAAATACATGTGTTGGTTTATCATTCTAGGCCTAACCTAAGAATTTTTTCGGACTAAATTTACAAATATTGAAATAAAAAAAGGTTTTTATCGAAATGAATTATAGCCTATGTTACTCAGGTAAAGTGTAGTTTTTTATCAGTAAAGCTATTTTTTCAATCGGTTCAGTAGTGCCAGACATTACCCCCTACATACAAACAAACAAACAAACTTACCTCTTTATGATATTAGTATAAATGTATGAAGAGTTAATAGGACAGCCATACAACCTTCCAAAAATCACACTTATAAGGTTTCTCTATGTGTGTGTCAACGTGTATCTTTTATAGGTTAATAAGTAGCAGATTTTATTTAAAAATATAATTTACTTCAACTGTCATATTGTTTTACAGTACAGCTGTTTTATGTTTTTAATTTATTTATTTAATACCAAATGTTTTAATGTAAACTGCAGAACAGCTGTTGTATGTTTTTAAATTCTCATGTATTTCTTATTGGGATTTTTCGTTTTTCGGGGATCTCAAAAACCCCTTAGTTTTTAATTTTAGAAAAAACTTATATTTTTCCCTTGTTCCTTGAATCGATACCTTTAATTTGACATCTGTCCCATCATCCTCCGATTTACCAAATTCCCACAATTTTTAATCTAAAATTTTGCTTACAGAATTATATATAATGATGATGATAGTATCTGTTCAAGACTCAAAGCTCTATATCATTAATTTAATGTCAATAACCAAAGCCTGTGTGCTCTAGATCTACTTTCAATCATCTGGCTGTATAAGCAGTTCTTGATGGTTGGTTGTTCTATGGTTTATAAGAGCAAACTAAACAATAAAATGAGATAAGAGAGACAAGCACAAGTTTCAAACTGTTCGCAGAAGTTCTAGTACGGACTTGTAGAATCTGGAAACTTTAGTTTGTTTTTAAAGTAACCATTTACGTTTGTTTGGAAACAAAATTTATGTTTTTTCTTCTTCTGTATGTTGTTATGTGTTAATAAATATAAGCTAATTATTTTAATACGTGTGTTTAATTATGACTTCGCGATTTGTAAGTATCAAATTAATGATATTTCAATGAAATTCATGAATGTGATAGGATAGGTTAGTAGCCTAATACAAACATTATTGTCAACAGCTTGGCCTTATTAAAAATACGTAAAGACTGATGTTAAATTGAAAATTATTTTGTTTTAAAAATATAAATTTCGTTAATAATTATAAACAAAGGACTGTCTATTTTGATGGTGATGGAATAAGATTGAAACAAAAATATAGGAGTAGGTTAGGCCAAGTTTCCCTATGTAGGTCAAATTGCCTATAAATAAAATACTTAACTCATGTAGACTGATAACATTTTGTAGGAGGTACATGATGTATGCAATATTTAGTGCCTGCAATTAAGTAGAGTGTCTAATTTAAGTACAATTAGTGCCTATTTGAAATTTTAATAAAAGTCCTTTCATTCTTCATTAGGCCTAAAATTATGATTTTTTAAGTTGTATGTTCTTGGTAAAGAATATAAATAAAGCTAAAAATAGAAACAGATTAATGTTAGGCTATTATCTGTTATTTTTCAAATATACTGGTTTTTAACTCCATAGGCATAATAAAAGAGATTTTAAAGACTTTGAAACTATGATGCATCTAGAATAGTTAGATTAGTGAGCTTTAGTTTTAAATATTTTACGAGGTATAGCTATGAAAGATAGGCTATACATGAAGTGGGCTATGCCTTACTTCTTCTACCCCCACGTGCAGTCTTTAATTATTCTTTCTATCAATTGTCACTTGTTATTCAAGCCTAGTAGGTTTACCTACTATCTGCATTTCAGTCTTTTGTGTTTAAACAAACTAATTCCAAATATTTTTTAGCCTTCAAGTAGGTCAGGCCAAGACCTGTCACCACGTTGTAAACTCTGGGTGAAACCTACAGATCAGATGGATAAATGGCTTGATACACAAGGTTACTATCGTAAGCATACAGCAAGAGATGGCTCATGTTTATTCAGAGCTGTTTCAGAGCAGGTGAGGTTAAAACTTTTCATTAACAGAAAATAGGCCTTTTTGATATATTAAACTTGACCATTTTAGTTATCTACAAATGTACATATTAAATAATCGATATTAAGCCTTGGCTAGTGTATAAAATAACTACAAAGTTACCACGGCTAACTTTTCTAACCCATGATGTTAATTGTAATTTAAGCAAATAGATTGCTCATTAGTAAAAAAAAGGTAAACAAGTTCTTAAATTTTTGCAAACAATTAAAACAATAATTTATCTAAATTAGTGCAACCTAGTATTGAAAGAAAGTCTCTACAATTTAGAAAGCTGGTTATCACAGTGATATTTTTAATTTGTAGGCCTAGGCTAATTAGATGACATTGAGATCCATATTTTACTGTATACTATTCTTAGAATATTTTTACTTTGGAGCTAGTAATATATTAGAAATAGTACCCCTATAAATTTAACTTTCTTCTGGGAAAATTTTAGGAGATGTTGTTTAGTTTGGAGATAGGCTAATTACCATATAATCCACTCTAGTTGGAACAGAAACCATAATTGTTAGTTCTACCAGTTTCTATTATAATAAAAAAAAAAAAAAAATAGATTTTCTGATATTTATATAGCATCTAGATGTTATTCTCAGCTTAAAACCCAGTTTTATCAATATAAGTAGGCCTATCGGTATTTTTAGAGCAAATGAAGTAGGCCTAATCTACATTAGTTACCGGTATATTAACTTTTTCACTTTACAGATGTTTTTAACACAAGCATTCCATTTGGATGTCAGACGTCAGTGCTTGGAATTTGCTTTAAGACATCCTCAGTACTTTGAAAAGGTAAGCCTTCTGCGATTCATAACTACATTCTTGGTTGGGTTTAGAATTTGCTTAGCTAGATTACTGATCTCTGTTGAAAATTCATTTGGGCCAAAAATCAAGTCTTCTTCGTATAATAACTTATTGTTTCCAGTATCCAGGTCTCTAAATTGCAGTATAATAGTACAGTACGGTACCTTATATTGTTCTGTCAGTGACCTCTTTTTGTTTATTTATTGACACATTTCGGGATGTCTATCCCATCATCAGAATACCTCGTGAATGGAGATTGTCAAAAAATTAAGTGAAAACACACACACATAAAATAACAACAAATTTAAAACACAGTTAATAGGTGTACACCTTGTGGCTACCGGACTGCCACTGCCTGTCTACTATCTGTGCGCACTGGGAACTCTTCTTCGTAGTTCCTCCATTTGGAAACTTGTTCAAGTGTTGAAATTACTGTAAAGTACGAATGCAAAACTAAAAATAAAGCTTACAAAATTTAAGAAAACATTTTAATTTCTTGCAAGTCCCGTACTGTATTTATTATCTTATTAATATTCTCACAATGTTCCCTTCTATTTCTTAATTTAATTTTCACTAATTTTTCCTCCAATAATGAAAAAAAGGACGCTTCCCTTGGGGTCCTTGTAGTATGTAGGGTACTACTGTTCTGAGTGTTGTATAATATGTTTGCTTGTTTTGACTTTGCTAATACAAAACATTTTATCTCAACAAAAATATGTTCATAGAATTCATTGTAGCCTATATCGAGTTGCTTTATTTATAACAACCATTATTACAAAAACATAGAAGACCACATGGAAATACTGCATAAAACACAGAAGGACAGAATTATGGATGCATTAGATAGAGGAGTTTGAGGTTTCCCTATAAACACATCAAAAAGAGCCCAAATAATATATTAAACAACTAACTCAAATTCAAATCAAATGGTTTATACGATTTATTAAATCAGCTATCTGAAGCTCAGACAACATGTAGATACTAGTACAGTAAAACCTCTCTAATCCGAACCTCTCATATCCGAAACCTCCGATATCCGGCGTAGTAAAAAGTAATAAATATATCTATCAAAAATGAATATTTTTGACTAAATACTGCAGTAGCGAATGATGTTTTTTAGTTGGGCTGTAAAAAGTAAAACAAAGGAATTCCGTCGGGACTCCCATAAAAATCATAAATCACGGGTAACGTAAGTCCCAACAAGTTTTACCCGATTTCAAACAAATAAAATTATTACTTTAAAGTTTAAATACTTTTGTTACCGATCTATAAAATGTGTTATTTTTCTTCACAGTAGACACCCTAATTCTATATAGACATGATAACAAACGAATCAATAAGTGTTTGACCTTGAGCCTACTCTAGACTTCTTGTGTACAAATAACAGCCTACGCATGAATAAAAATAAAACAAGAAGCGTTAACTTAAGAAAGGAAACCATTGCCTAAAACATTTTACTGGGGAAAATGTCTACTTACATAAAATTAATAATGTTTTACATTTTCCCTACTGATATTTATTGTTAAATGCTGAATTGAGTTAAAATACAGAGAATGCGATTGCAAATACCGGAGATTACATTCACGGAGTCTATACGAGAACGGGCAGTTCTGACAACTGAGTATTTCTTGGTATCGGTAATCGGTATCGAGTTTCGGCTATCGATTCTTGATACCGATACAAAAGCTAAAGTATCGGTGGTATCGAAAATCGGTATCGAGAATCGACCCATCCCTAATTTCAACCAATTTACCCTTATTAAAAAAAACCTCTCTCAAATCCGGATTTTTTGATATCCGGATCGCCCGGCGCCACATTGATCCGGATATAAGAGGTTTTACTGTAATTGTACATAAACAAATCTAGATAAGACATTAGATTGCAATCGAGTCAAGTAGTAGAACCATCTGCCACTACATGTGGCTACTTAAAGACAATTTTTATTACGTAAGACGTTTACAAAAGTACAAAAATAATAGCATTTTATGTTGAATATGTGTTGTTAGTGTCGATGCTGTCAGTGATATAAAGAAATATGTTGCATAAGGATTGTTGAGACATACAAGGTTATTTATAACCATTTATTTAAAAAATCTGTTGTTTATTGAGGGTACATCTTAGTGATCCAAGAAAATCAATAATGTTTTATAGAAATGTTTGTCTTATAAATATATAAATATCTCCATAGCCACTAAAAATTCGCCCTCAAAATTTTAGAAGGGCTCATGGACAATTATTTTGTACTTTTTAGTTTGATTTAAAAATGTGGTATATTAAAAATTATTTTTTTATTTACGGTAATTAATTATTTTCTTTGGTTTTTTAGTTTGGTTTATAAGATATATATAATAGTTATGATTTTGTTTGTGCAAATGTAATATACATAATATAAGGAGCAATAAAATATTCAATATTCAAAAACTTTATAACTAGTCAACCGATTTAAAAATGGTTTACACCAAATAAATTACTTGTCACACTAAAGCCTTTTTAACAATGCTTCTCAAGGTATATTATCCTATTATTAAACAAAGTTTGCTTTAAATTTCAACAAAATTTTTGTGATTAAAATGTTTGCATTTAATTCAAAATAGTTTTAAATTTAGATTTAATATTTTCACTTTGGTAGAGTTTTACATAGCTTAACAGAGTTTTGTCATATACTGAATAACAATTTTAAAATTCTGAAAAGAAAAAATATGTTTTAGTTTATTTAGCAAGAGCAAGGGCGCCCATATGATATTTTCTAGGGGGAGGGGGGCTAGACCGGGGTATGGGGCTTAAGGAGTACCCTCTGCTCCTTCAGCAAAAGGGGTCCAGGGAAATTTTTGACCTCCCCCAGAAAACTTTTAAAATTTGGGAAGCCAATTTGACTGTTCAGGTGAAATATTGACCTACACAGCATTGAGTCTTATAAAAGTTTCAAGTAATAAGTACTGTTTTTAAATTAATTAATATATCTCTTTTTGTTTATGAAACCCCCAAAGTTGGGCATTGAATTATAAAAGTTTAAAAATGTATATTTTTTATAATCCTAGATATTTGATACTCAAAAAAGCCTCGCGATTGGAGTGCCAAATTATAAAAGTACACAGTATAAAATAAAAATGATTATCTTATCTAATTTATGTAAGGTAAAAATTCAATACACAAATAACAATGAAACGAAAGCTGAATTTCTTTTAATTAATCAGTAAGAAAACTATTCGCAAACATTAACTGAAATTATTATACTTTAAGTTTAATATTCATTCAATGAGTATTGTTCATTAAGGTTCATCATAAACTATTTTAATTAAAATATATACAGGTTATTTCAACAGAAAAGTATTAACATTAAGAAAATATATCAATTGTCTTTTATTAATGTCTTGGTTTTAAGTACCAGGCGATGATAACCACCCAAGTATTTCGCCTTTAAACCCCCCCCCCAAAAAAAAAAAAAAAGGTTTTAAGTATAATAATAATAAATAGTTCGATTGTTATAACTGTTATTGAACATATATTAGGTAACACACAAGTAGGCCCTAAACGTAATCTCAGTGGTTCAGTGCCGACTTTTCCCAAGTACATATATGGGGATCACTAAGTTCAGAGTTTATTATCACAGGTTACAAATTGATTAAGTATGAAAATAATGTTCGATGAACTCTCATTTAAATCAATAGCTTATGGAGTTTACATAAATTAAGCCTAGGAGTAAGTTAGAAGGATCTCACCAAAGAGATCTAATCTTCTTTATAATTCAACTTGGATTTAATCAATATTTTATTGTATACAGTAAAACCTCATTAATCCGGACTAATTGGAGCTATAAGTCATCCGGATAATTGAAAGTCCGGATTAAATGAAATAACATTAATATGAACAAAAATACTTAATGAAACACACTTCATAGAAAACGAACATGTATTTTGAGTTTAGTTGTATGTACAGACAATACGTTAATTCATAAAACATGTAGTAAAATGTATTACTCTGTGAATATGAAAGGTCCATTCTGTGAACTACTAATTTAGAATGGCTTATTCCAAATTTAGCTGAATGTAATCTTTATAACCTGCAGTCAACTGGCTGTCCGGATTAAGCGAAGTCCGTCATAATGGGGTCCGGATTAATGAGGTTTTAGTGTATTAGTTTTAATATTTCTTCTTCAAGTTCAGCTGGTTAGTTTATATGATAAATTCGGTATTAAATGGATTAATTTTTTTTGGATTGTTACTGCACTAGCCAAATGGCATACTTCTCCTTTAAGAGTTTTTAACAAGAATGAAATGTAAGTTACTTCAGGTTCACTCCGGAAATTTTCACTATCGCCGACTTGATCTTATTCTTCCGGGGGTTTGTGTTTGAGAGTGTTAGAGATTAATTAGTTAAAAAATTTTTGACTTTTTAGTATTAAGTTGTTTTGAAAAGTAGGCTAAAGTCACTAGAGGTTATTCTACAGATATTATACAATGGAAATTAAATAAATTGAATAAAGACACTTAAATAACTCCATATTACATTTAACCCTTCTTATATCTATAATGTTAAGAAACTAACTAATTTGGATTTCGTAATCCGTGCATATTATGGTCCAATCACAAGTAGGCTATTCTTTTGTGGGCTTGGCTGCCCTAAACAAATATGTCTGCCTTGGTACGTTTGTATGATTATAACTTGATTTTTGTATTTTTTCTGTATTAACAGCGTATATTTAATGTTTTTGCCAAAGACTTTTTATATGTAAAAAGGTTTGTTCTGTTTATAGGCCATATTATTTTTTCTATAAAAATCTTGGTTCTCTCGTATTCATAGTTTTCTTTGCGGGTTCTGCTTTAAACTAGTCATAAGTTAAGCAAGAGATTATGAATTTCAAATGTAAATATTTAATTAATAACTTGGTATCGGATTAATGTAATAATTTTCCTTGATTGATCTATTAGTTTTAGTATAGTTTTTTTTGCTTAATTTTGATATAGGAAATAGATGTCGGGAATAATTTTAATTTATTTCTTTCAATATCAAAAACCGAGTTATTTGACGACTATTGAGTTTTTCTTGGAGTTTAACATAATTTCCGCTAGGTGTCGTTTACTTATTTGATCGCCTGTATTTGAATGACATTCCATAGATATCTCTCTCTCTTTTTAAACATTTAAAAAAGTGAAATTCTTTATTTACGTTTGATAATATTTATTATATTTTTAATTGTTATAGTCTGTACCTTTACACTGTCAATGAATTCACAAATACCTATAGATCTTAGGTTAAAGCACTCCTAGAGACCGCACCAAATAGTAACCTAGTAACCCAGCAGCTCATTCTTGAACTCTTGTAAAAAATGAAGTAAGCATATGTAAAATCAAACGGCACGTAACATTTAATACATATTTTTGTGCTAATCTCTTAAAAGAAAAATACCTGACTATAATTAATAATGTACATATTTTCCTTTCCTTGGGAGCTAGTAAGGGGGGGGGGGCTGTCCCCATCTGCCTATGAGGTTTGGGTTTGTTTAGGTGTGGGCGCCCATGAGCATGAGAAAGGATGGGCTGCTTTCAGGTTTAGTTTTATAAAAATTCTTTATTTATTATTATTTTTAATGTGAGGTAGGTGATGTTTAGGTGATGTTACCTTTTTTTAAAAAATATTTCATTACTTTTTCTTCTTATACATTAGAACTAGAATCTGTTTATGGAAATTATAGTAAGAATTAAACTAAAGACACACTAACACAATAAGACAGTTCAATCAAGTAAAACTAATTAAATTCATATTTAGGAACACAAGATCATAAACAGCTATAAGCTTTTTTTTCAAGAATTTTTAGTAGTGATACCAATCTATTTACATTTTGACACAGATATGCTTTTGCACATTAAGAACTGAAAACATACTGTGACCAGTATATGGGGGTGGGTAAGTTTATGTTCACCCTGTTTAGTTTGATTTTATAATCTTTTAAGTGCCATTTATACTTTCAACTAGTGGACCCGGCAATGCTCCGCTATTGCTTGATTTAATTTTAAGGGTAGAAATCATATTTCATTCT
>JAGFPH010009346.1:4033-25184 GCA_018207615.1 Philaenus spumarius | reverse complement strand
CTAATTTCAAAATTTGAAACAATTATACCGGATGTGACCTACTTTCAACACCTGGAATGTAGGGGAAGTGATAGTTAATATTCCCCACCTCCAAATAAAAGTTGGTAATACCGGATGAATTTCGTAAGCTATCTTGTTTATTTTTGTATTTCTAGCTTTTAGGTTAGGGTTTTAAAGTGTAGACCTGAGCCTTGCAGGTTCTTTTAACAATTCATTATTATAACTGATGTTATAAAATATACGAAACAATTTGATTTGAACATTTAACATTATTTACCATCTTAGTTTTAAGGTTATTATTAATCCTACACCTTTACTATAAATAAAACATAACATCATTATGTTTTTGGAAGGTTCCATTGGGGGTTGGCGTGCGGAGCACGCAGGGGTCTCCCCTAGTAATACATATTTCTATAAGAAAAGTGATTGTAGAAACTTATAAGACACCACAGTATAAGATTCCTAAACAATGACTTAATATTATAACTTGTGATGTGTATAATGTGCACATATATATTAATTTATATTGCATATTATTATAGATTAATCATACTAAGGAATTTATAATTTCTATTAATATTTAAGTGGATAAAATTGGCAGGCTCAAGTAAATTAAGTTTATCAGATCATTATAGATTATGGCACATTTTAAAACATTTTCAAAAATGTTTGATAGGCTAATGTTTCGAAATTAAAAATATTCTCCTCTTGCAGGCTACTTGGTACACTGAAAAGTATGTGAGTAAAGTGATCTTAAAATAGTTATACAAACAATAGGAAAACTATGAAGTAGGAAAACTGGGCATATATATCAAGTACCTAACCACGATAATAGGCGCAGGCTCTGTGGAACAATCAAAATATAAAAAACAAATAAATGAAAAATCAATAGGCAAACCATTATTAGAATTAAAAATAATGAATAATTAAGACTTTCACTTATGTATGTCTGGCAGTACTTGAAGAATGGAAATAATAATAACTTAATGATCAGAAGAGAATTTTAGTTTTTATTGGTGGCAATGCTGGGTGAAAGGTGAAATTGTAATGTAAACAATTACAGTTGAGTTGAGTGTTAGCCGTTCTATAATGAAAACTGAGTGAAATGTGTTAAGAATTATTGCAATTGACTGAAAGCACAAGCAGTACTGGGCTAACTGGAGTTGGACGATTCAAAATTAGAAGATAGAGTAATATAGAACATTGAATTAGTGGTAATTGATGAATTGTTATTGTTTATTAAACAAAATAGTGTTGATAATATTTGTACTACGGCTACGTGCTGTTATACAGTAGGTAGTCGGACATTGTTAGTTGAATGTTGTAACTACAATTTCATTTAGGTTAGGAAACTGAGCTCAGAATTAATCATAACCTAAAATGTATCTCCGAATTTTGATATCGTTCACTAAACTTTAGGAATAAAAGATTAAATTTACAATATGCATACTCGCCATATTATGTAGATATTTACCTATGGCAAAGGTGCCAAGCTATGAGTAAAAAATTCTTTTAATAATATTACTCAATGAACTGACTGAAGACTGATTTTAGGCCTTAAATCAATGTAATTAGCAAATACAATCTTACTAGACCTAGGCCTAAATTTAATAGAACAAATTGCAAACAATACAAAAGTTTTTGTAGACCTTGCAGCAACATAGGTCTATAAGAATGTATATTTCACCAAGTACTCGATGACAAATGCCACACTGTTCTAATGTATTCACACATGTCACAGCTATTAGTTTCAATTTTAATACACATATTATCATGTATTAAAACAAAAATTAACCTAAACATAAAATTTGTAGACTTATAGTTAGCCTACAACGGCGCAAATTTTCTATATGACCCTCCGTCAACAAAAATAAAAATAGCCTGAAGTTCTAACTTATGGTCTTTAGTCGCAGTATGTTTACCTGTATTCAACATTTAAATGTAAAAGAAGATAACGACACAATAAAGTATAATGTCATATAAACATCTATTGACAAATTAGAAAATGATTATCTGCAACGAAGATTACTTATTCCTTTAGCATAGAATGGCCAAATTGTAAGTTAGTTTGGATTCAGGTACCTATTGTTATTTTGGTAAAAATTTACTTTAACTTGTCAATCGATTTCTAAGGGAATTTGATATAACATGAAAGAACACACCTAACAGATAGTAGAAACAACAAAAATTTTCCCGGCAAATAATATTTGTAGGAGTTATGAAAGAAATAAAACTTGAAATTGTATAGGTTAAGTTTCGACTTTTCCGCGATATTTGACGTAATTATAACAAAATAAATCACTTCACATACACCAAACATGTAAGAATAAAATAAAGTAAACAATATTAACCCCAAAAGTATCCACAAAGCAAAAAATTTTGAAAATAATGTAACAAAATGTATTTTACCAAAACAAACACATCGAACAATAGAAAGTACACTATAACTGGGTATTTAAAATGGAAATTTATCAACGTTGCCAAATTGAACAATAGGTTATTGTACTGAATAAGATGTGTATAAATCAAGGACACTAGATAGTAAAGGTTGCCTCATTCCAGAAATTTCCAAAAAGTGGAGGTTCCAATAAATTATATATTATTATTTAAACGACTATGAGGCAACCTTTAATATCTAGTAACCTTGCGTATAGATATGTATTAGAAACCTGTGTACTACTAAACAGCTGACCGCAACATTTGAATCTCATTGGTATGATTATAATATATATAAAATTATAATATTTCGTCGTATTATCACTTTATATAATTAGAATAAAAAAAAAAACTAGAGGACTTACCTAAACTGTTTAGTCACAGTATTTTGCCGATAACAGTATGATTATAATATTTGTATAGTTATAATATTTCGTCGTATTATCACTTTATATAATTGGAATAAAAAAAAAACTAGAGGACTTACCTAAACTGTTTAGTCACAGTATTTTGCCAATAACAGTATGATTATAATATATATAAAATTATAATATTTCGTCGTATTATCACTTTATATAATTAGAATAAAAAAAAAAACTAGAGGACTTACCTAAACTGTTTAGTCACAGTATTTTGCCGATAACAGTATGATTATAATATTTATATAATTATAATATTTCGTCGTATTATCACATTATTTATAATTCGAATGAGTTGCCTAAACTGTTCGTTTCAAAACAACAAGAACAATCCGGCAACGCTGGTAGATCGGTGAGAAAAACATGTCGGCACTTTACAATGTAATTCTCCATAAGGAACTTTTTATTTGAAAGTTTTTAATGTTGTACGTGTTGAAGATGGTTAAATATTGGTTTCCCGGCATCAGTGAAGTGCTATTTAAATTTAGCCAAACCTGTATTAAATTAAAGTATTTTGGACATTCAAAATTTAACTGCTTTCTTCTCCTACTTTACAGATATCAGTGTTACATCCATTCCAATGAGAAACATTTAATATTGAAAAGTTATATTATAAATTGTTATCTTGAAGGACATTATAGGTGGGGTATAAGATATTTAAAATATATTATGGATTTCACCCACCTTGAGATTAAAATACATCGTCCACGTGCCATAGTCCAAATTAAAAATAATATTGGGAAAGGTATTCCACGTGAACAATAGACACACAACACATACAAAAAAACACACACAGTACTATGGACAATATTTTACAATTACACACGACGTTTCGCGAAGAACAAAAACAATTCGCGTCTTCAGGTGAATACACACAACTAAGTCCTACGTCTAAGCCTCTCAGATCGCCTAACACTGGTTAACTGACTTAGTTGTGTGTATTCACCTGAAGACGCGAAGTGTTTTTGTTCTTCGCAAAACGTTGTGTGTAATTGTAAAATATTGTCCATAGTACTGTGTGTGTTTTTGTGTATGTGTTGTGTGTGTATTGTTGATGTGGAATACTTTTCCCAATATTATTTTTAATTTGGACTATGGCACGTGGACAACGTATTTTAATCTCAAGGTGGGTGAAATGCATAATATATTTTAAATATTATAAATTGTCTTAACCGTTTGCCTCTCAAGCAATCATATGAATGCAACGCTCTAATCTAATCATGTACTTTTAACTTAGAAACACATCCGAAGTAAGTTTTGAACACACCTTCTTGTTGATATCTTTGAATACGGCGACCTTTTTTCAGAAAGAGAGTAATGCTGCCAACCGAAGTAGGCCTACTACTGACACAACAATGGTAGACTTGACTGAATACTGGTTTGTCAGGTCGGGTTTCGGTAGGGTTAGCCTACTCATCTGTGGATTTTGGTTCGAGTTGTCAGAGGACTTGCATGTAATTTATTACCGGTACATAGTAGACTTCTAAACTTCTATACAAATCTTATCGTTTGATTCATGTTGCTGCCAAAACATTTGAGGAAATGTGTATTTTGTTGCTCAATTTTGTATACCGCTACTCTTTTTGTTATTTTTTACATCTTTTCATCGTAGCAAATTCACTCCTATGCACAGGACTTTTGCTCGTGTAAGTTTTATTTTTCTCTACAAGTTATTGTAATATTGTATAAAGTTTAGAGAGAATAAAAATGTGATTTAATATTTTAGGCATAAATAGGAAATTTATGTGTATTCTTGGTATTGTTTCATTCAAAGGTTTTTAATAGGCCTAATGAAACGTTTTTATATCTTTTAAACAGGCGTTTAAAGACAAAGATTTGTAGACAATGGATGGAAGTAGTTTACACAGCAGCCAACAAAGTGTTATGTCCTTAGACTCGGACATGTCATATTCGGTAAGTAAAATTTTGTTATATAAACATCAATAAACCTAAGTATGTGCTTCATAACCTACCATAAGAGATTCATTTGAGAAATATTGTGAAAGTCATTGCCTACTACAGTAGAATCTGTTGTTTTTTTAGATTTTGAACAGTATAAATCATAGTAGGCCTACTGATTTGTCTTTTGAAGTTTTTTACTGTAAGAAGTATTACAACTAATTATACGGTTTCATATTTTTTGTAGTCATAGAGCAGAAAATAATTACCTATAGACTTTACATCATATTGGATCTAAAACATAACATGCAATTCTAAATATCTTTCCTTTTCCTCTATAGCTTACCATAATATGGTATAAAGGAAAATAAATTTTATACATCTGTTAATCTCCACTTTAATTTTTTGCAGCTGATTTATTACTATGAAAATAAATTAGCTACAACACTAAATAGGAAGGTGGGAATGCAATTCAAAATGTCTGTAGGGGAGAGAGGGGAGGCTTGACCCGCATTTTACATTTTCATTTTTGTATTTTTCAATTTTTGATGTATATTTGTGAACACCATCAGAGATTGCTTGTTAAACATTTTACCTCACAATCTATGTAGGTACTGACATATTGAAATTTAAATTATTTTATATGAAAATAAAATATTTTTTAATAACCTGTAACTATGGTCAAACCTCCCCATGTATGGGAGGCTTGACCCTCGCTAAGGGAGCGATGACCCACACGTAAATATGTGCACCTATTCTCAGGCTTTAGGATAACTAAACAAAAAATACTAGGTTATTATAAATACAGTATTTAATTACATTGTAAAATAAACTTTAACTTCACTATCCAACATTCTCAAATTTACTAAAGTCAAAATCAAATGTCATTTTAAGAGCTACCCTTTCCGTCCCACCGCTTGATAAGGGGAGAGGAAGTTTAGCCACTATATCTTGCTTCAAAACAGCTGACCGATCTTCTATGTCAGGGTAAGAAAAATGTCCAGAGTCTTTTCTTCGTAAAAATACCACTTCACATTCTTGAGAAAATGAATTAATATATGAAATCGATCCAGCAAAATGTGCCGTTGTTTGCTTCGTGCAAAACTTCACCAGTACAAAATCTCCAACACTCAAGTTGAATTCCGCTAATATTTCCAAATCAGTAAAGTCCTCCAAATCATTATCGGGATCACTATAGTCAGTGTTCATGTCATCTGATTGGTCAGTGGAATCATCGTGAAACTTGAGCTTCTTACGTAATGTTCTTTTTGCTTCAGTCTTCCTTCGTTTTTCTGGTTTCGTTGCTTTCTTTCTTCCTGTAGTTTCTCTTTTTGCTAATTTCCTTGCATACTCCTTATCAATTTCTTCTTTTACTGGTGTACTGGTCAAAATAAGGGTCTTCCCAGGTTTCCGTCCTTTTCTTGTGTTTTTTCTAGCACCTGCTTTTGGGAAAGGTCTAACCATTTCGGGGCTTACAATCGGCAGTCCTGGATTAAGATCGGTTGATGTTGAAGGTACGCTTATGATTGGTTGAACATCATTCATTGTATTAGGCATATCTTCATTTGGAATACATTCGGTAGGCTGAGTTTCACTTGTAGGATTTGGTCGGTCCGTTACATAACTACTTAAAAATTCCTCATCAGTAAAAATTTCAGAATTAAATGGATATATTCCACATTTTTGAAACCCTTTAATGATATTTTGTGGGGTCATGGCTTTGAAGAATGCTACTGCAACAAGTTCGGGTATATCATAAATAGATATAGGCTTCCCTGGATGATTGACCATAAAATTGTCAGCCGCTTGATTAAAATATGTCTTAAAAGGCCCAAATACACCACGATCTAGAGGCTGTAGTTTGTGGCTTGTATGCGGGGGAATAGTTAGTAAGAAGACCCCATTACTTTTGCATTTCTGAATCCCAGCCGGTGTTATGTGTGAATCGTGATTGTCCAAAACTGCAAGAACAGGGGAATCTTGACTGCATTTTACATATTTGATGAAATGGTCCAAATATAACTCAAAATTATCCCCAATCATCCAGCCACTGGGGTTGGCAGCTGCAACAGACCCTGGTGGAGCGCCTTTGGTCATTGTGTCCTTGACTCGAACCCTAGGATACACAAAAAATGGAGGTACAGTATTTCCAATTGCTGATATCGCACAACAGACAGTTACTAAAGTGCCTCTCTCTGCGGATGTCACTTTAGACACTTCTTTGGAGTTTTTCTCTGCAATGATTCTTCCTGGTTGATGTACAGTGGTCACTCCAGTTTCATCTATGTTATAAATTGAATGAGCCTCAAATTTGTGTTTAGTCATGAGCAACTTGAGGTTATTGAAAAAGTCTCCAACGGTACTTCTGTTAAATGCGGTTGCTCTACTTAGGCTTGTTGAGCGTGGAGTGCGAAGTGATAATCTCGGGTTGCGATGCATAAAACCACGTACCCAATCATATGAAGCCTTGTTTTTCAACTCCCAGTTATCAGGCATTTTTATGTTATTTGCATGTCCAAATTCATATGCAAAAGTTCTTATGGTTTTCTGACTTAGACCGTAGTGAAGCTTTGCTGCTAGTTTTAAGTAATCTGCTAACATCAGTTCTAATTGGTCACTAAAGACTTGCCCAGTTTTATAATTAGGTTTAAATGAAATTTCATTTTTATTTTCACTTAATCGATATTTTGTCGCATATCTTTCTAAAGTTTTTCTATCTATGTTATAGAGTTTTGCTGTAGCTCGAATAGAACTTTGTTCATTCACTACACTGAGCACTGCGGCCCGCATGTGTTCTGGAGAATGCTTTGTTCTCTTCTTACTGCCTTCCTTCGGTTTCCAAAAAAATGGCATTCTGAAACAAAAAATACATTAGGCTATTAGTTATTTTGGTCTAAGTGAAAAGGATGAATCTTATCAAAGTAATCCCACTATTATCACCTCCAACAGTAGTTGATTTATACATTTTGGATACAAGTAATTTTATCCAGTCTTTGTAAGATTATAAATTCAAAATATCCAATACATCTAAGATGCATGGGGATTAAGATTGACTTACAAAAATAATATTAATTATTTTAATTTATAAAAAAACAATATAAAGCTGAAAATATTACCTTGTTATTAGTGCCAAGTTTTAGGGCAAATGTTTTAGACATTGAGTCTATTAGTCATAGACCTATTCATTTATATCAAGATGAATAGTGTGGGCCTAAATAAAATCATGTTTAGTGTTGATACAATCATAATATTGCTTACAGGATGATTGAAAAACACATCTTTAAAAAGGTGATCCAAAATTAATTAAAACGAGGTTTAGCCATGTGTTCAAAACTCCATACGGGAGGGTTGACCATATGGTCAAACCTCCCTAATGCCAAGTGGGTCAAGGCTCCCAAAGTGCACATTTTTTTGTTTTTCTTTTCTAAGTTTCTAATATTTGAGGTTAGGTAACTTATAACTATACTGTTTTAAAGAGAATTATATTGTCTTCAAACTGAAAACTTAAACTAAAGGCTATCTTTAATACTTCTAGTGATATATTCTTACAGATAAAGGCAAATACTTACATGAAAACTGCTAAAAATCTTCAAATATTCAGAACAACCAAACAATGTGATGTCTTGCTTTCATCTACTAGCACAGTGTAGTTTCCCTCCAATTATAACATGTGACAGTATGAAATCAGTCCTAGCCAGCTTTAGAGCGGGAAATTCAAATGTGGGTCAAACCTCCCCTATGGTCAATGCTCCCCTGCTATTTCCCATAATTATGCACAATCTCCTTAGAAGATATTAAATATGTTGAAAGTGATTTTGATATTATGTTGTTAAATATTGTTGTATATATATATATATATATATGTGTGTGTGTGTACCATCTTGGTTAAAAACATTTACTTTGGTAAATTAATTAATTTAAATTTATTATTTAAGAAAACAAATTGTATTTTTAATATGTAGTCCTAATCCTGTTTAACCATTTTAAAATTGCTTCAAAAACCTTTTCTGAGTAAATCATGGTCAAACATCAAGCCAAAAAAGAGGGAATCCTGATTTTGCAATTATCTCAAAAGCAAATTAAATGATCAACATAAATATAGTTACCAAAAATATTTATTTTGAAACATTTTGGAAAAATATTCATTTTTGTAAAATAAACGTTTTAGCAGTTACGCACACATTTTAATGTAGCCAATCACACTAGCATGTCCGCCATCTTGTTTATGTCTTCTCACGCGATTCCAAAACCAGAATTTTGTAAGACTTACTTTTCCAGAGACTTGCTTCAATAGAAAGCAAAAATAATCACACAGCTTTTGCACTTGGTGCTGTAAATAAACAAAAACCTCTTGGCTATAAGTTAAGCTTTTATAGAAAAAGACTACAAAGCAGCAATAGTATTATTTTTGTTTTAATTAAATTCAATCCATTACCTTGCAATTTTGTAAATTCAACTTTATTAAATTTGTTGTCTGCTAAATAAATAAGGGAATACTAATTTTTAAGTTGTACTTCTTTGCACCCGTTGTAATCGGGATGAGGTATCGGTCGAGAAACCGCTTCACGCGTTAGGAGTAAAATCCGGAAAGTGACTTTTTATACCTTTTCTCTACAAGAGATACCTCAAGAGTCTCGGTGGGTGAGTGGTTAAGGCACTCGACTTCCACGCTAGAATCCCTGGTTCGATCCCCGGCTGGGAAATTTAAAAAAAATTATAGGAAAATATACAAATGGCCAAAGAAGTATAACTTCCACCGTCTGGTCCGATGCAGACCCAATTTTTTTTTATTGTTTATTACCTTTCATTTACCATTTTATCTTCATTTATTCTTGATAAAAAAAATAGTAGTCTATTTACACACTTCAATTTTTTATTTATAAATCAATTAACTTTTGTAGTCAGTGGGTTTCCACATTTCTAACTGATGTGATACGAAGTTCAATTTCTGTTGATGAATTTATTGAAACATTAGTTGAAAAACTAAACAAATTAATACCCCATTCTTTCATTGCCAAATCACAAGGATTAAAAATTTAAAGGAAACAGCTCCTTCCAATGTAGCTGTTATCTCAATGGACTTCAGTGAAAATTATGCAATCACAATACAACAAGAAACCCAAGGTTACCATTGGACCTCAGATTCATGCACTATTCATCCTGTAATCATTCAAACATTGTTCATTGTTCTACCTCTTTGCATCATACCTAATGACCTCAAACATGGACTAAGTATGGTGCACGAAATCCAAAAAACTGTGACTGCCTTCTTGAAACAGAACCACCCACATTAAAGAGATTCATTACTTTAGGATGGATGTGCTGCCCAGTATAAAAATAAATACAACTTTATAAATCTATGTTAGCATGAGAAAGATTTTCAATTTAGAGCTCAGTGGTAATTTTTTGCAACCAGTCATGGCAAAACGGAATGTGACATAATAGGAGGTTCTGTGAAACGCTTAGCTCGAAAAGGAAAGTCTTCAAAGACCCCTAGAAAAACAAATAATAACAGTGACTGATTGATTTTTGTAAGACCAGAATTGAAAAAGTCAGTTTCCACTTTCTTTCTCAAGAAGCAGTTGAATTAACTCGTCTTGCTTTGGAAAGCCATTTCAAAGATGTTGAAACAACATTTTTGAGCCTCTCTCGCTTCGAGTTCGAGTCTCTCTCGTTTTGTCATTAAAACGCCTCGTTGGGAGATCGCTTCACTTACATAGGAAGTCGAGTGGAGGCTGAATCCCTTCAAGTTCGAGTCTCTCTCGCCCCGTGAGCGAAGGGTCTTAGTCGGGGCATATTAGTGGGCCAAAAAAATGTAATGTTGCATCAAATTGAAATCATTTTGTAAATATAATCTAGTACTGTTGGCTCAAATTGTTTTTAAAACACATGTCACAACATAGTAATATTGTAATGAAATACAAATGAATGTTTAGTGCTTGTGTATTCAAGACTTGATATTGGAGATACAGAGCTTTGAAACCAGTAGTCAGCAAAAAGAAAGGTGTCAATACAAACTGCAGATAGACATGGTACAAAAAAGTTCGTTAAATATTCATACAAAACATTGAATAAATAATTTGTAAAATACATTAGTGAAGCAAGGTAAAATAATGTATTTTTTAAAATTTATACGTTCAAACCTGTCAAATTGTAATGAATAAAATTATGTAAATGTATTGTTTTTGGAATTTTTGTTTCAGAATGAAACTTCTTCCCCTGCTCCATCCTTGGGTAATTTACAATCAGTTTTAAGTAACATGTCTTCTACTGGAAGTCCAACTCAAACGTCCACTGCCAGCCCCACATCTCAGCATAAAATCCAACAAGATACATCAGCTCAGGTAAAAACAAATACAACCGAACTAAAACCGAAGGGGTGTTTTGGCAGTGTTTTATTCTTTCAAGAATTACATTCTATGGCACATTTGGGATCGGCCACGATAGCCGTGGTTGTTAAGGCGTCAATGCTTTATCAATCGTCATGGCAACCATCAATGGAAAAGTTCCGGGTTCAATTCCCATTGACCCCGAATAATTTTCTAAATGGTTTCTTAACAGACATCGTTGGCTGTGGTTCGGATTCCACGTAAAACTGTAGGTCCCGTCTTCATTAGCCTTAAGTGCAAAACAGCAGGACGTTAAACCAAAAAAAAAAAAAAATCTATGACACATTTGTTAGTACTACAAAACTTGCATTGCTTATTTAGAAAGGCGTATTTAGTCGTATGATATGTAACACAAACATTTATAATTATTTCTATTAAATTTTCCAAGCGTTGTTTATTCTTTCTTTGAGGTATGTATATATTTTAACTTTTACATTATTTTTTCAAATCTATTCAAGTTCTGGAATAATGATTGATTGTAGACTCGATAGTCAACAGACCGGATATTATACTCAACAGATAGCCAGCAAATTAATATTGTTGGAAATCATATAAATCGATTTTTTCAAAAGCATTTCGTTCTTTTGGCCCTTAAAATTTGCCAACATCTTTCCTTTAAAAAAAAAACGGCCTATTCCATAATAAATTAAAAATATGGTATTAATAAAATGATTTAAAACATAATGATATAACCTTATAAAGGCTTAAAACATGTTTTTCGTAGTTAAATAAAAATAAAGCTAATAAGAACACAAACCATTAGAGTTGTATGTATATTTATTTTTAAAGATTTTGTGTGTACATTTAATACATTTTTTGTACAATTTACATGTACAGGTATTAACAAAATCAAGACTCCAGGAGTTAGTAAGAGAAGTAGATGCGACAGAACAACTTGATGAAGAAGTTGAGGAGATATTATTGCAACTTGCAGATGATTTTGTCGAATCCACTGTTAACTCTGCATGCCTTTTGGCTAAACATCGTAAAGCCAACACAATTGAAGTGAAAGATGTACAGTTGCATTTAGGTCAGTATTTTTACCCAATTTTAAATTATTTTAGTAGAACAAAAAGAGAGAATTATATTTTACCAAAATAAACAAGAGGCCTTTAAGTATTTTATGATCATATAGAAGATGTTTTTAATAATATTTCATAAAGTTTAGCCCTGTTTACTCTAATTGAAATAATAAGACTGTAAGTTAATAAGGTTACAAAAATAAAAATGTATAATAAAAAAAATTTTAAAGTCCGATAATTTTTAGTCAAAAGTATAAAAAACATTTTTGAAGTTAAAAAATCATGTAAGGCCTAGTATAAGAATTTATTTATTATTATTATTATTATTTATTAATTATTTTTCTTTATTATTATTTAAAGTAAATTATTGAATTAAAATATTTTCATAACTTAAAAATCAAAATGTTAACAAAGCTGAAATTATTATTCTAAGTGATGAATGTAAACAAACCTAATGATGTTACAAAATGATGGTTTACAGCCACCTTGACGAATCCTCATCCTATCCAACATGCTATACCATATATGACATCTCTGACGTCAGAGTCACAAATGTCTTATTTGGTAGATTATTCGACTGGCCACTTGCGTTTCACAGATTGACAATTCTGTTCGTTGACCATAGTTCGCCTCTGAAAACACCCGCCGACGCTGTTTTTTTACTGTACAATTTATAGAAATCTTACATTTAAATTATATATATAAATTTATAAAATTAAATTAAATGTATAAATTTTGTTCTGATTACTGTGAAAGTACTTGGAATAATGAATTGCGGACATTAAGACATGATGGATGATTTCAAATGTTTAAGGAGACATGTTTTTCTTTTTAAAATTTAAGTCAAATAAATGAAGATATAAAAATAACACAATTTCTAACACAAAAGAAAATATTCTAATTTGTATATGTTTAAAGTAATGATAAAAAATGTATATACAATTTTAATTAAATTCAGACAGAAGAAATATAATTAAAAAATAATACTTGTGCAAGCTTTTTTGATAGCTGAAATGGTCCTTATACCACATGGCACTTTTCCTAAATTCACTCGTTCAACTTTTCTTTCATAGAACATTACAATCCTTTTTTATTTAAAACTCAGTACTTCACCAACCATGAAGACTCGTAAATCTGGTTTCATTGAACAGATTTTACATTTTCTTTTAAGTCACCATGAAGATATGACTTCTCAACACTACTCCGACAGAAGTATTTCATTCAATACTAGCAATACAATTAAATATAGTATTTGTTCTTGAATAACTGTTTAATCCAACCCAACTTAGTTACATTGGATGACATGCGTCTTTACACGTCTGAGTCTTGCTAACGACTGACATGGTGACATTCACCCTTCCCACGAGTCTAGTTAATGACTAACTTATGGATTGCATTATATCACGAACTCTGACGTTGTGAGTTTCCTGTAATTCTTCTAGAACCTTCTGTCAATTGTATATCCAGTTAAATGTATGCCGTGTATTTTAACCATTGTTTGTAATGCAACTTTGCCCTCACTTTCAACACTAGTATTTTTTGTCTGCGTAAAAAATTTAATATTTTTCAATTATCAGATGTGTTATTTACTGTCTGCTTACAATCTTATTAAAAACAATTTTTCTTTAAATTAAATTTATTTTTTATTTACCAATTTAAAACTGAATTCTCTTATATGCATTCATGGAGTTGCTAGCATACATATGTTACAAGACTTATACAATGTTGAGAATTTAATTTGTTTGAACTTATCTTGAGAAATGAAACCCTTATGTAAATTGTATGATAGATTGGCAAATGGTGACTAACATTATACGTAATTATTGTTATAGCAACTACGGTAAGCAATTATGAATTATGTTAGCAGTTGGTAAGGAGGACACATTTCAATATACCTTGTTTCAAATCTACCATTATGGGTAACAAGTGTGACATTATAAAATTTTTTTTTTTTTTAAATGTCAGGCTTCGATAAGGTTAGAGCTAGAGATTTGAAAGAAAATTCATAAATAATCACAGAAGGTATTGTACAAATTGACCAATTTTTTTCATTTCTGATTTTGGTTTCCCTTAACCATCCTTGCAACTGTGTAAAAAAAAAACTCAAGAAATTATTGCACACATTGTTTTAAATGCCTTTGAGGATGAAAAAATTTTAAGAAAACCGAACAATGCACTTGGCCGTTACTGAAAAATAAACAGATTTTTGATAGACGAAATGTCAAACAGTCGGTATAAAATTGGTAGCTTATAACTAATTTATATAAAGGTTAGTAAAATAAGAGATTTTGTATCTTTTATATTTATTTCTTCCTTATGTTTATAATTTTGATTAAACTAAATTCTTAAATACACTGTAACTAAGTTTTATTTGGTTTAAAGTATTTGTTTTTAATTTGTTTATTTTTTCGATTAAGAACTTTTTACAGGTTACAATTTTATTACTTATGTTGAAAGATTGTTTCGCTTTGTTACCATTTTTTTAACGTTTAGTTCTATCGTATTACTTAACAAGTTTAAAAAAAAAAAAATTTATTTGTAGAGGCACAAAAAACAAAATTTAGATCCTACAAGATTATGACACATATTAATATTGAAAACATTTGAAAAAGTAAAACAAAGTGATTGATTCATGGTATCGAACCAAGAATACTTAGAACTGAAGCCACGGACATTAACCATTCATGACAACAGTGAAACTCGAACAATTTGAGTAGTATACGTTGTGACTCAGTTACAAGGTGTATAATAATATAAAAATTGTTGTTTTATAAAAATCCCTATAGATACGTTGTTTTTCCTGACTACAAGGAAAATTTATACCAAATTTTAAGAAAATCGAACAATTTGTTTGGTCATAATTGCGTAAGAAACTGACAAAATGCCGAACGGTCGAAACAGGACCTCGCTTCCGCTTGGTTAGTTATTCCACTTTTTTATTAGTCATACGAGCGCAAAGTATGAATGTTAGGCAAAAAAAAGGAAAAAATTGCTTTAAGGCAATAAATTAAAGGTTATTTAGAAAATCATTATTCTGCTTAAAGAAATAAAACTTTATTACAAATATATGTTTCAGAAAGAAATTGGAATATGTGGATTCCTGGATTTGGTACAGATGAACTTCGCCCTTACAAGAGATCATCTGTTACAGAGGCTCATAAACAAAGACTTGCTCTCATTCGGAAAACTCTTAAAAAATATTAATTTTGTACTAATATATTTTCTATCGCTATACTTTTTATTGTTAATAAAACATTCATATTCAAGTTTTGTTTAAAGATTTTTTAAACCGCTCTTTTTATGTGCAAGAGGATTTCTTAACATCAGTTTCAGTTTATAGATTGTTTTTTCATCCATACCATTGGTAATTTTATGAGAATTATATATGGCTGTCTAACTAATATGAAGCGAGGTGTTTTGTGAACATCTGTTTTTCATATCCTTTGTCCTGAAGTAGCACTATATAGGTTGAGAATTTTCATGCAATAAATTAAATTTGTATTAAAAACTTTCCATATATCCAAAATATATGTGGTGATATATTTTCAACTAAAAACATTAAAGATTTAATGGAGCAAGAAAAGTTATTGTAATATATGTTCTTATGTACACTACTCGCCTGTTTGATCACTGTAATTCAAATTCAAAGAAAATTTTATTGAACGTTTTTAAAAATGAAATGCAAAGTGTGTAAAGAATTGTTTCAATAGAATTTTTCCATAAATTTTCAACTATACACCTTTTATTTATTACTTTCTATTGTGCTTGACATTTCTGTAGTATGTTATTTTTATACAATAAAAAAAATGTTAACAATAAAACCTAGTACAGTAGAGCCACGGTTATCCTAGTTAATATGGACCAAGGGTACCTCGGATAACACGGGCTCTGTCAAAAATCGAGAGGGAAACGTATGGTAAACTGGTGAAATCCATGAAAATGTAGTTCAAAATGTGAAAAAAGGCATCTACTGTATTACGGTAACACATGAAAATAAAATACAAAGTGATAAAAAGACTTACAATAGGCTACAGTACATGTGCCAGATAAAAAAATTATTACTTAAACAAATTCCTTAAGTATTTTCTGTTTAACGGAACTCACTCGCTTGTGTGCCGTAACTATTTTTACACTACTGGTTTACACTGCACATTGCTATAACACAGCGAGTTTGAATTTTAATGAACAACGTGATATTTAGTGAAAAAGCATTAGCAAAATTGTATTGATGATTGGCAAAGCATTTAAATTACTGTATTACAGGCAGTCCTCATTGTACGCAATTCTGCTAGATGCAATTTTGCTGCGGTAAAAAAATTCCTTGTAAGGTTTTGTATTTGAGCCGAGTTGTTTGGAGTGTAAGCTACAGTTGGTAATTTTATAAGTTATTGGCACGCTGTTTGTCATTTCACTCTCCCGTCAAGGTCTGTGTTCTTATAACGGTATCCCTACTTGCTCTGTCATTGTCCGGATTTGTCTATTTTTACAACTAAGTCAGTCACAACAAGCTATCGTTTAGTAGCAAACTGTCAGTAGCGAAAATATTAGTCTCGAGTGATAATCTAAAATGTAGTTAAAAACTTAATATCTTTCAAGATATTTTATTGTAATTTTAATTTGGTTAAAACTATTCTACTGTAAAACATTTTTGGACTTCTAGCCTCCAGGATTGTATAATAATATTAAAATTTGTTTATTACCTTATATAGTCCGTCACAATCCTTGTTTTTTATATTACTGGTTTCGACATTGCATATAGTGACGCTATAAAGGAGTTAGTGAAATTAACATGCAACCAGAATTACTTTGAATTTAACGGAATGATCTACTCACAGGAAAATGGACTAGCAATGGGATCCCCACTTTCAGGCATTCTGTCTGAACAGAAATTTACTTAAATTTTTTTGAAAGTAAACATATTTTTCACAAACAACAAGTACCTCAATAATATTGTATACTACTATAGATATGTGGATGATACTATATGTATGTTTAACGGTAATAGTAGACAATTGGAGAACTTTAGAAAATACCTAAATGGAATCCACCCAAATATTCAGTTCACACTGGAAATCGAAAAACATAAAGAATTAAACTTTCTGGATTTACCTATATCTAAACATAACAATAGCCATAGTTTTGACATATACAGGAAACCAACCACTACAGATACAACCATCCACGCCACATCTAACCATCCTCACACCCATAAAATTGCAGCGTACCACAGTTTTATAAACCGTTTACTGAACATTCCACTAACTACAGAAAATTTCAACAAGGAACTTGGCATAATTAAACAGATTGCTGTCTCTAATGGTTACCACCCGAAAACAATAGACAAACTCCTTCATAAACACATGCATACGAAACAAAAATTAAAACTCCCAAAAAGAAAATTAAATATGTCCCCATTGAATATGGTAATAAGCTTGAATATACGCTGAAAAAGGAACTAGCAAAACTCGACATTATGCTGGCTTACAGAACTTCTAACAATTTAAAGAAAGCTTTGAAGCACAAACAAATTGACGAGTTTGAAAACTCAGGTGTATATAAAATAACCTGTTCCAACTGTAATAAATTTTATATTGGCCAAACAGGATGAACATTCGCAAGAAGGTTCAAAGAACATATTCCTAAACGCAAAATTGCCGAACAAAAGTCAAACTTCGCTAAACATTTAATAGATGAGGACCACTCTTATGATAACATCCACAGTAATTTAAATATTTTACATAAATGTAAAAAAGGCAACCTCCTTAACACACTTGAGCAGTTAGAAATATATAAGGCCACAAAATCACAACAGGACCTTCTTCTAAATGATAAAATACACCATAGTTCAAATGCCATATTCAACATAATTATATCTATGCAATCATCAGTGGATCATGTTGACTCATTGAACACAAACATTATGAGTGGAGACCATCTTCTTTAGCAGTGTGCACTTGACTTCCACAGTGAACCATGCATGGTGATCACCTTTTCTGTGTCAATGTTAAAAACTTGTATAGTGTTTTTGTTTAAGTGTTTTTATAATGTGTGTTACGTGTATTTATTTATCATGACTATGTTTGAATATCTGACGATGACATCATAGCAATGTCAAAACCGGTTATATAAAAACAAACAAACAAGGATTGTGACGGACCATATAAGGTAATAAACAAATTTTAATATTCTACTGTATTTATCTTTTTTTAACTATTTAAGCAATTTATTTATACGTTGAAAGATATATCAACAAGTGGTGATATATTCTATGTATAATCTAATGTAAATTGGCTTAATATTGTTAAGCTCCTTTTGGTAATTAATATTGATTTAATCAAGAATGCTTTAATTATTTATATAAAGAATTAATTTTGATCTAATGGTGTCTAAATTGGTCTGTTTTTACTGGAAATAACGTTAAAATTTTATGTTAACTTATAACAAGGAATAAACACCAACATCTGTTTACACAATAACAATTAGAAACTCTTTAATTATTCAAATAATTCTGATTAAAAATTTACACTTAGAACATTTTTTCTTTTTAATATTGCTACGTTTTGATACAACACAGACCAGAGAAAAAGCAGGAATTAATTAGTTTAAGATTTGAACGCTAGGTTTCAGCACAATCTAGACAAAATAAATTAATGCAGATCATTTGTGTGTCCACTCCTACTGGCCAACCGAGGGATTTTAACTTGTCCAGTACCGCTGGCCATCCGATCTGGGAGGAACGTAATTTGCACCAACTGTTCATACTTGACAAAGAAATGGCTGTGGCCAGCACTACTGGCCATCCGATCCCAAAGGACATATATTAAAAATCCTACCAGAGGGCAAATGGTCAAAACACAAAACTCCAAATTTTGTGTAATGATTTTTCAAACGGTTAGAGAGAGATAAAGTCAAACTTTAGCCTAAATACACAAAATTTCTGTTTTTGAAAGGCCTTTTCAATGATGTGCTTCACGACTAACCTTACTATTTAAACAAGCTGTCTTGTGGCTAATCCAGTGGTTGGCTATAACATCAGTTTTAACCAATTGTTTACTAAGTATAAGTAATACCAGTGAGGCAGCGCACCATCTTTCTGCCAAATAAAGTTTTGTGGTTCAGCTTCTTCTAATTGAGGAAAAAACTATAATTATAGTGCAGCAAGATAAGAAACACAAGTTACAGTTGCTTCAGCAATAAAGTCCATAAACTTTCCGCAAGGATATGTTACAAAAAATATTTAATTTAGGGGAGAGTTGTTACAACTGTACCATCTCGTAGGGATTTTCTGACCCCAGATGTGCATATTGTGAGTGTTCATATGTCAACTTAGGTGAAATGTCGATTCATCACGATCCAGAAAATCATCATTGTCATGCAGCAACATATCGTTTGCAAGTTGGCACGTAAACCATAATCTGTTGACTTTAGAACTTGTAACAACTGCAAACGATAAGGACTTAGTTGAAAGCACCTCCTTAAAACTCTCCACACAAACGTCACTGGGATTGCTAATTCACAACTAGCTTTCTGAACTGATTTCTTAGGGGTATGCGTGAAAGAGTACGGGATTCTGCATTCGGTCTTGGTCGTCCAGTACTCTTCCCTTTGCAAAGACAGCCGGTGTCTTCAAACTGCTGATACTATTACTGTATTATCATTTGCAGGATTACATTTGAACTTAATTCGGAACGAGAAAGTTGCACTGTAACTACTGATTCAGTCCTTCCAAACTGTAAAACACAAAAGCTTTCTGTTCACTAGTCACCATCTTTGCTACTAGCGCTTTCTAAGAAATCAGAAGAAACAGTGCAAGCGCAGAGGTGTACCAACAAAACTGTTTAAGTTGCTCTTTCAATTGATCTATTATTTATAATTAATTGTAAGTTAAATGTAATAAATACTAGCCTAAAACTTTGATATTCATTTTGAAACACTCTGTAGTTTCAGAAACATAAATATTTGCTAAAAAGTACTCTTTATGGTAAATATTTTAATTCATTTTTGATGATATTGTAACATTTAACAAAACAATACGATGCAATAATCTATACTAATATCATAGAGGTAAAATTTGTTTGTTGGTAATCTCTGGAACTACAGTTTCCTCACTCCGAGAATGTGTTCAATAGAGGTCCCCACGCTTTGTTTGTTGTGTCCAACATCATCAGTACAACCTCAATAAAAAAATATAGACCTCTGTTCATCACTATACACTCTAATTTGTCACTGTAAAGTAAGGGTAAATAAAAGTGACAAAACACAGTTTTCTTAGGGAACAAGATGTGTAAAAATTTGTTTTATTTATAAATATATACAGGATGTCACAAAAAACCCGTGCTATAATACGGGATCGGATTCTATGCATTATAATAAATGAAAATATTCAGAAACATTTTTCGAGTTCGGGTTAGTTTATTTTTACAAAAGTATCAAACATTAAAATAGCAACAGCAGTAACTATGCCCATCTGTACTATGCTAATGTATTTTCATCAGCTACTTTTTAGCGAATTTCCATAGGAAAAATGAGCTATTGCAGTGGCCCTTATGGTGAGACCCAAGGTCGGGAGTAGCAAATGAGCACCGATCATGGCCCCCTGAACACGTTTTGGGGTGTCATTAAAATTCATATATATATATGTATATATATATGTATATATATATATATATATATATGTATATATGTGTTCGCACTCTAGTGGTCGCATTTTAAGTCCGATTTGGTCCAAATTTGGTTCACGTGTTGGTTGTGTAAGTGGCTCGGACGAGTTCGTTAGCCAAAAAAATCCAACAACCGGAACTAAGTTTTTTGACCGGAAGTAACTATTTTTTGAGATTTTTACTAAGAGAATGAATTTTTTTTAGAGTTTTTTATAAAAATATAAATGTAAAATGTTATTCTGCACATTTTGTTTTTTTACGCGACCTTATAGCTCGCTTCGTTCCCCCAAAATCGATCAAAACGTGAAATACCATAGAAGTACCCG